>CAXHKU010000122.1:0-17636 GCA_964017125.1 Flabesymbios commensalis
AGAAACATTATAATATATAATCCTAACCCTGCTTCAATGCCCTATACACACATGGTCTCACCACCCCAAATGCCAGTCCCATTGAAACACATGTATAATGCCAACATTCCAAGGGCCGAAATCACCACTTTCGTCCCTAGCTGCCCCCCTATGTGACACACCATAATAAAGCCTAAGCTGTCCTTTTTTAAAAACTGTTTCGAAAATGGTATGCTAACTTCCTGCGTTTTGAGCTACGCTCCAATGTTGAAAAAATGGTCCGTTTTGCCCAGATCTCCCGAAATATTCATGCGCCCATTCCCAGAAAAGACACAAATCCTTCTCACCCCATGTGTCCATCCGAAAATCTCACATAACAGTTATACCTCATATCACAGATAGCGAAAACAGTGTGTGCTTACAATTTATCCACATAATTACAACATTCCTGTATTTTTCTTAATTCACCAGAAGCGGAAACAACCATTTAAAGCAGTAATTTGGGTAGGGATTCTCTAGTCAGTAGCCACCCCCCTTGGATTTCGGCTCATTTAGGGTGGTGAGACCATATATAAAAATAAAATTATTTTTGTTTTATTTTTTTCAAACAAGGATGGAGCAGCAAGTTGTTCTGATCAATATATTTTTGAAATTTTTCGAATACTTCGAATGATGTTGCTTAGGGAGCTCTTTTATTAGGCACTGATATTGTGAAAATCAGCTCTTTTTCCGTAATTTTGCACTGCGGGAAACGTGGTTAGATGAAGTTGCAGTTCCTACTCTTATTTAATCACAATAGGTAGTCATGGTGACTATTTATTATTTAGAATTATGAAGAAAAATAATATATCAATTGGGATAAATGGTATAATGATATTACAAAGGATTAAACTTCCCGTATTTTTCTATGTATTTGTACCCATACAACAAGTCAAAGTAGCAAAAGAAAGCATGTTATCTACGAATTACCAACCAAAACACGCCATCTTGGGCCTATCTTCCAGTTGTCACATCCATCCATTAATTATTTGTCTTTTATTCGAAATTTTACAGCCTAATTTGTTGCATCGACTATCAGAATACATTTAAACACCATTTGAATACTTTTTCTTCCAATTCAACAGCAGAAACATTATAATATATAATCCTAACCCTGCTTCAATGCCCTATACACACATGGTCTCACCACCCCAAATGCCAGTCCCATTGAAACACATGTATAATGCCAACATTCCAAGGGCCGAAATCACCACTTTCGTCCCTAGCTGCCCCCCTATGTGACACACCATAATAAAGCCTAAGCTGTCCTTTTTTAAAAACTGTTTCGAAAATGGTATGCTAACTTCCTGCGTTTTGAGCTACGCTCCAATGTTGAAAAAATGGTCCGTTTTGCCCAGATCTCCCGAAATATTCATGCGCCCATTCCCAGAAAAGACACAAATCCTTCTCACCCCATGTGTCCATCCGAAAATCTCACATAACAGTTATACCTCATATCACAGATAGCGAAAACAGTGTGTGCTTACAATTTATCCACATAATTACAACATTCCTGTATTTTTCTTAATTCACCAGAAGCGGAAACAACCATTTAAAGCAGTAATTTGGGTAGGGATTCTCTAGTCAGTAGCCACCCCCCTTGGATTTCGGCTCATTTAGGGTGGTGAGACCATATATAAAAATAAAATTATTTTTGTTTTATTTTTTTCAAACAAGGATGGAGCAGCAAGTTGTTCTGATCAATATATTTTTGAAATTTTTCGAATACTTCGAATGATGTTGCTTAGGGAGCTCTTTTATTAGGCACTGATATTGTGAAAATCAGCTCTTTTTCCGTAATTTTGCACTGCGGGAAACGTGGTTAGATGAAGTTGCAGTTCCTACTCTTATTTAATCACAATAGGTAGTCATGGTGACTATTTATTATTTAGAATTATGAAGAAAAATAATATATCAATTGGGATAAATGGTATAATGATATTACAAAGGATTAAACTTCCCGTATTTTTCTATGTATTTGTACCCATACAACAAGTCAAAGTAGCAAAAGAAAGCATGTTATCTACGAATTACCAACCAAAACACGCCATCTTGGGCCTATCTTCCAGTTGTCACATCCATCCATTAATTATTTGTCTTTTATTCGAAATTTTACAGCCTAATTTGTTGCATCGACTATCAGAATACATTTAAACACCATTTGAATACTTTTTCTTCCAATTCAACAGCAGAAACATTATAATATATAATCCTAACCCTGCTTCAATGCCCTATACACACATGGTCTCACCACCCCAAATGCCAGTCCCATTGAAACACATGTATAATGCCAACATTCCAAGGGCCGAAATCACCACTTTCGTCCCTAGCTGCCCCCCTATGTGACACACCATAATAAAGCCTAAGCTGTCCTTTTTTAAAAACTGTTTCGAAAATGGTATGCTAACTTCCTGCGTTTTGAGCTACGCTCCAATGTTGAAAAAATGGTCCGTTTTGCCCAGATCTCCCGAAATATTCATGCGCCCATTCCCAGAAAAGACACAAATCCTTCTCACCCCATGTGTCCATCCGAAAATCTCACATAACAGTTATACCTCATATCACAGATAGCGAAAACAGTGTGTGCTTACAATTTATCCACATAATTACAACATTCCTGTATTTTTCTTAATTCACCAGAAGCGGAAACAACCATTTAAAGCAGTAATTTGGGTAGGGATTCTCTAGTCAGTAGCCACCCCCCTTGGATTTCGGCTCATTTAGGGTGGTGAGACCATATATAAAAATAAAATTATTTTTGTTTTATTTTTTTCAAACAAGGATGGAGCAGCAAGTTGTTCTGATCAATATATTTTTGAAATTTTTCGAATACTTCGAATGATGTTGCTTAGGGAGCTCTTTTATTAGGCACTGATATTGTGAAAATCAGCTCTTTTTCCGTAATTTTGCACTGCGGGAAACGTGGTTAGATGAAGTTGCAGTTCCTACTCTTATTTAATCACAATAGGTAGTCATGGTGACTATTTATTATTTAGAATTATGAAGAAAAATAATATATCAATTGGGATAAATGGTATAATGATATTACAAAGGATTAAACTTCCCGTATTTTTCTATGTATTTGTACCCATACAACAAGTCAAAGTAGCAAAAGAAAGCATGTTATCTACGAATTACCAACCAAAACACGCCATCTTGGGCCTATCTTCCAGTTGTCACATCCATCCATTAATTATTTGTCTTTTATTCGAAATTTTACAGCCTAATTTGTTGCATCGACTATCAGAATACATTTAAACACCATTTGAATACTTTTTCTTCCAATTCAACAGCAGAAACATTATAATATATAATCCTAACCCTGCTTCAATGCCCTATACACACATGGTCTCACCACCCCAAATGCCAGTCCCATTGAAACACATGTATAATGCCAACATTCCAAGGGCCGAAATCACCACTTTCGTCCCTAGCTGCCCCCCTATGTGACACACCATAATAAAGCCTAAGCTGTCCTTTTTTAAAAACTGTTTCGAAAATGGTATGCTAACTTCCTGCGTTTTGAGCTACGCTCCAATGTTGAAAAAATGGTCCGTTTTGCCCAGATCTCCCGAAATATTCATGCGCCCATTCCCAGAAAAGACACAAATCCTTCTCACCCCATGTGTCCATCCGAAAATCTCACATAACAGTTATACCTCATATCACAGATAGCGAAAACAGTGTGTGCTTACAATTTATCCACATAATTACAACATTCCTGTATTTTTCTTAATTCACCAGAAGCGGAAACAACCATTTAAAGCAGTAATTTGGGTAGGGATTCTCTAGTCAGTAGCCACCCCCCTTGGATTTCGGCTCATTTAGGGTGGTGAGACCATATATAAAAATAAAATTATTTTTGTTTTATTTTTTTCAAACAAGGATGGAGCAGCAAGTTGTTCTGATCAATATATTTTTGAAATTTTTCGAATACTTCGAATGATGTTGCTTAGGGAGCTCTTTTATTAGGCACTGATATTGTGAAAATCAGCTCTTTTTCCGTAATTTTGCACTGCGGGAAACGTGGTTAGATGAAGTTGCAGTTCCTACTCTTATTTAATCACAATAGGTAGTCATGGTGACTATTTATTATTTAGAATTATGAAGAAAAATAATATATCAATTGGGATAAATGGTATAATGATATTACAAAGGATTAAACTTCCCGTATTTTTCTATGTATTTGTACCCATACAACAAGTCAAAGTAGCAAAAGAAAGCATGTTATCTACGAATTACCAACCAAAACACGCCATCTTGGGCCTATCTTCCAGTTGTCACATCCATCCATTAATTATTTGTCTTTTATTCGAAATTTTACAGCCTAATTTGTTGCATCGACTATCAGAATACATTTAAACACCATTTGAATACTTTTTCTTCCAATTCAACAGCAGAAACATTATAATATATAATCCTAACCCTGCTTCAATGCCCTATACACACATGGTCTCACCACCCCAAATGCCAGTCCCATTGAAACACATGTATAATGCCAACATTCCAAGGGCCGAAATCACCACTTTCGTCCCTAGCTGCCCCCCTATGTGACACACCATTATAAAGCCTAAGCTGTCCTTTTTTAAAAACTGTTTCGAAAATGGTATGCTAACTTCCTGCGTTTTGAGCTACGCTCCAATGTTGAAAAAATGGTCCGTTTTGCCCAGATCTCCCGAAATATTCATGCGCCCATTCCCAGAAAAGACACAAATCCTTCTCACCCCATGTGTCCATCCGAAAATCTCACATAACAGTTATACCTCATATCACAGATAGCGAAAACAGTGTGTGCTTACAATTTATCCACATAATTACAACATTCCTGTATTTTTCTTAATTCACCAGAAGCGGAAACAACCATTTAAAGCAGTAATTTGGGTAGGGATTCTCTAGTCAGTAGCCACCCCCCTTGGATTTCGGCTCATTTAGGGTGGTGAGACCATATATAAAAATAAAATTATTTTTGTTTTATTTTTTTCAAACAAGGATGGAGCAGCAAGTTGTTCTGATCAATATATTTTTGAAATTTTTCGAATACTTCGAATGATGTTGCTTAGGGAGCTCTTTTATTAGGCACTGATATTGTGAAAATCAGCTCTTTTTCCGTAATTTTGCACTGCGGGAAACGTGGTTAGATGAAGTTGCAGTTCCTACTCTTATTTAATCACAATAGGTAGTCATGGTGACTATTTATTATTTAGAATTATGAAGAAAAATAATATATCAATTGGGATAAATGGTATAATGATATTACAAAGGATTAAACTTCCCGTATTTTTCTATGTATTTGTACCCATACAACAAGTCAAAGTAGCAAAAGAAAGCATGTTATCTACGAATTACCAACCAAAACACGCCATCTTGGGCCTATCTTCCAGTTGTCACATCCATCCATTAATTATTTGTCTTTTATTCGAAATTTTACAGCCTAATTTGTTGCATCGACTATCAGAATACATTTAAACACCATTTGAATACTTTTTCTTCCAATTCAACAGCAGAAACATTATAATATATAATCCTAACCCTGCTTCAATGCCCTATACACACATGGTCTCACCACCCCAAATGCCAGTCCCATTGAAACACATGTATAATGCCAACATTCCAAGGGCCGAAATCACCACTTTCGTCCCTAGCTGCCCCCCTATGTGACACACCATAATAAAGCCTAAGCTGTCCTTTTTTAAAAACTGTTTCGAAAATGGTATGCTAACTTCCTGCGTTTTGAGCTACGCTCCAATGTTGAAAAAATGGTCCGTTTTGCCCAGATCTCCCGAAATATTCATGCGCCCATTCCCAGAAAAGACACAAATCCTTCTCACCCCATGTGTCCATCCGAAAATCTCACATAACAGTTATACCTCATATCACAGATAGCGAAAACAGTGTGTGCTTACAATTTATCCACATAATTACAACATTCCTGTATTTTTCTTAATTCACCAGAAGCGGAAACAACCATTTAAAGCAGTAATTTGGGTAGGGATTCTCTAGTCAGTAGCCACCCCCCTTGGATTTCGGCTCATTTAGGGTGGTGAGACCATATATAAAAATAAAATTATTTTTGTTTTATTTTTTTCAAACAAGGATGGAGCAGCAAGTTGTTCTGATCAATATATTTTTGAAATTTTTCGAATACTTCGAATGATGTTGCTTAGGGAGCTCTTTTATTAGGCACTGATATTGTGAAAATCAGCTCTTTTTCCGTAATTTTGCACTGCGGGAAACGTGGTTAGATGAAGTTGCAGTTCCTACTCTTATTTAATCACAATAGGTAGTCATGGTGACTATTTATTATTTAGAATTATGAAGAAAAATAATATATCAATTGGGATAAATGGTATAATGATATTACAAAGGATTAAACTTCCCGTATTTTTCTATGTATTTGTACCCATACAACAAGTCAAAGTAGCAAAAGAAAGCATGTTATCTACGAATTACCAACCAAAACACGCCATCTTGGGCCTATCTTCCAGTTGTCACATCCATCCATTAATTATTTGTCTTTTATTCGAAATTTTACAGCCTAATTTGTTGCATCGACTATCAGAATACATTTAAACACCATTTGAATACTTTTTCTTCCAATTCAACAGCAGAAACATTATAATATATAATCCTAACCCTGCTTCAATGCCCTATACACACATGGTCTCACCACCCCAAATGCCAGTCCCATTGAAACACATGTATAATGCCAACATTCCAAGGGCCGAAATCACCACTTTCGTCCCTAGCTGCCCCCCTATGTGACACACCATAATAAAGCCTAAGCTGTCCTTTTTTAAAAACTGTTTCGAAAATGGTATGCTAACTTCCTGCGTTTTGAGCTACGCTCCAATGTTGAAAAAATGGTCCGTTTTGCCCAGATCTCCCGAAATATTCATGCGCCCATTCCCAGAAAAGACACAAATCCTTCTCACCCCATGTGTC
This sequence comes from Flabesymbios commensalis, assembly GCA_964017125.1. Taxonomy (NCBI): domain Eukaryota; kingdom Metazoa; phylum Annelida; class Polychaeta; order Terebellida; family Flabelligeridae; genus Flabesymbios; species Flabesymbios commensalis. The sequence continues at coordinate 6,961 of CAXHKU010000122.1, forward strand.
CATCCGAAAATCTCACATAACAGTTATACCTCATATCACAGATAGCGAAAACAGTGTGTGCTTACAATTTATCCACATAATTACAACATTCCTGTATTTTTCTTAATTCACCAGAAGCGGAAACAACCATTTAAAGCAGTAATTTGGGTAGGGATTCTCTAGTCAGTAGCCACCCCCCTTGGATTTCGGCTCATTTAGGGTGGTGAGACCATATATAAAAATAAAATTATTTTTGTTTTATTTTTTTCAAACAAGGATGGAGCAGCAAGTTGTTCTGATCAATATATTTTTGAAATTTTTCGAATACTTCGAATGATGTTGCTTAGGGAGCTCTTTTATTAGGCACTGATATTGTGAAAATCAGCTCTTTTTCCGTAATTTTGCACTGCGGGAAACGTGGTTAGATGAAATTGCAGTTCCTACTCTTATTTAATCACAATAGGTAGTCATGGTGACTATTTATTATTTAGAATTATGAAGAAAAATAATATATCAATTGGGATAAATGGTATAATGATATTACAAAGGATTAAACTTCCCGTATTTTTCTATGTATTTGTACCCATACAACAAGTCAAAGTAGCAAAAGAAAGCATGTTATCTACGAATTACCAACCAAAACACGCCATCTTGGGCCTATCTTCCAGTTGTCACATCCATCCATTAATTATTTGTCTTTTATTCGAAATTTTACAGCCTAATTTGTTGCATCGACTATCAGAATACATTTAAACACCATTTGAATACTTTTTCTTCCAATTCAACAGCAGAAACATTATAATATATAATCCTAACCCTGCTTCAATGCCCTATACACACATGGTCTCACCACCCCAAATGCCAGTCCCATTGAAACACATGTATAATGCCAACATTCCAAGGGCCGAAATCACCACTTTCGTCCCTAGCTGCCCCCCTATGTGACACACCATAATAAAGCCTAAGCTGTCCTTTTTTAAAAACTGTTTCGAAAATGGTATGCTAACTTCCTGCGTTTTGAGCTACGCTCCAATGTTGAAAAAATGGTCCGTTTTGCCCAGATCTCCCGAAATATTCATGCGCCCATTCCCAGAAAAGACACAAATCCTTCTCACCCCATGTGTCCATCCGAAAATCTCACATAACAGTTATACCTCATATCACAGATAGCGAAAACAGTGTGTGCTTACAATTTATCCACATAATTACAACATTCCTGTATTTTTCTTAATTCACCAGAAGCGGAAACAACCATTTAAAGCAGTAATTTGGGTAGGGATTCTCTAGTCAGTAGCCACCCCCCTTGGACTTCGGCTCATTTAGGGTGGTGAGACCATATATAAAAATAAAATTATTTTTGTTTTATTTTTTTCAAACAAGGATGGAGCAGCAAGTTGTTCTGATCAATATATTTTTGAAATTTTTCGAATACTTCGAATGATGTTGCTTAGGGAGCTCTTTTATTAGGCACTGATATTGTGAAAATCAGCTCTTTTTCCGTAATTTTGCACTGCGGGAAACGTGGTTAGATGAAGTTGCAGTTCCTACTCTTATTTAATCACAATAGGTAGTCATGGTGACTATTTATTATTTAGAATTATGAAGAAAAATAATATATCAATTGGGATAAATGGTATAATGATATTACAAAGGATTAAACTTCCCGTATTTTTCTATGTATTTGTACCCATACAACAAGTCAAAGTAGCAAAAGAAAGCATGTTATCTACGAATTACCAACCAAAACACGCCATCTTGGGCCTATCTTCCAGTTGTCACATCCATCCATTAATTATTTGTCTTTTATTCGAAATTTTACAGCCTAATTTGTTGCATCGACTATCAGAATACATTTAAACACCATTTGAATACTTTTTCTTCCAATTCAACAGCAGAAACATTATAATATATAATCCTAACCCTGCTTCAATGCCCTATACACACATGGTCTCACCACCCCAAATGCCAGTCCCATTGAAACACATGTATAATGCCAACATTCCAAGGGCCGAAATCACCACTTTCGTCCCTAGCTGCCCCCCTATGTGACACACCATAATAAAGCCTAAGCTGTCCTTTTTTAAAAACTGTTTCGAAAATGGTATGCTAACTTCCTGCGTTTTGAGCTACGCTCCAATGTTGAAAAAATGGTCCGTTTTGCCCAGATCTCCCGAAATATTCATGCGCCCATTCCCAGAAAAGACACAAATCCTTCTCACCCCATGTGTCCATCCGAAAATCTCACATAACAGTTATACCTCATATCACAGATAGCGAAAACAGTGTGTGCTTACAATTTATCCACATAATTACAACATTCCTGTATTTTTCTTAATTCACCAGAAGCGGAAACAACCATTTAAAGCAGTAATTTGGGTAGGGATTCTCTAGTCAGTAGCCACCCCCCTTGGATTTCGGCTCATTTAGGGTGGTGAGACCATATATAAAAATAAAATTATTTTTGTTTTATTTTTTTCAAACAAGGATGGAGCAGCAAGTTGTTCTGATCAATATATTTTTGAAATTTTTCGAATACTTCGAATGATGTTGCTTAGGGAGCTCTTTTATTAGGCACTGATATTGTGAAAATCAGCTCTTTTTCCGTAATTTTGCACTGCGGGAAACGTGGTTAGATGAAGTTGCAGTTCCTACTCTTATTTAATCACAATAGGTAGTCATGGTGACTATTTATTATTTAGAATTATGAAGAAAAATAATATATCAATTGGGATAAATGGTATAATGATATTACAAAGGATTAAACTTCCCGTATTTTTCTATGTATTTGTACCCATACAACAAGTCAAAGTAGCAAAAGAAAGCATGTTATCTACGAATTACCAACCAAAACACGCCATCTTGGGCCTATCTTCCAGTTGTCACATCCATCCATTAATTATTTGTCTTTTATTCGAAATTTTACAGCCTAATTTGTTGCATCGACTATCAGAATACATTTAAACACCATTTGAATACTTTTTCTTCCAATTCAACAGCAGAAACATTATAATATATAATCCTAACCCTGCTTCAATGCCCTATACACACATGGTCTCACCACCCCAAATGCCAGTCCCATTGAAACACATGTATAATGCCAACATTCCAAGGGCCGAAATCACCACTTTCGTCCCTAGCTGCCCCCCTATGTGACACACCATAATAAAGCCTAAGCTGTCCTTTTTTAAAAACTGTTTCGAAAATGGTATGCTAACTTCCTGCGTTTTGAGCTACGCTCCAATGTTGAAAAAATGGTCCGTTTTGCCCAGATCTCCCGAAATATTCATGCGCCCATTCCCAGAAAAGACACAAATCCTTCTCACCCCATGTGTCCATCCGAAAATCTCACATAACAGTTATACCTCATATCACAGATAGCGAAAACAGTGTGTGCTTACAATTTATCCACATAATTACAACATTCCTGTATTTTTCTTAATTCACCAGAAGCGGAAACAACCATTTAAAGCAGTAATTTGGGTAGGGATTCTCTAGTCAGTAGCCACCCCCCTTGGATTTCGGCTCATTTAGGGTGGTGAGACCATATATAAAAATAAAATTATTTTTGTTTTATTTTTTTCAAACAAGGATGGAGCAGCAAGTTGTTCTGATCAATATATTTTTGAAATTTTTCGAATACTTCGAATGATGTTGCTTAGGGAGCTCTTTTATTAGGCACTGATATTGTGAAAATCAGCTCTTTTTCCGTAATTTTGCACTGCGGGAAACGTGGTTAGATGAAGTTGCAGTTCCTACTCTTATTTAATCACAATAGGTAGTCATGGTGACTATTTATTATTTAGAATTATGAAGAAAAATAATATATCAATTGGGATAAATGGTATAATGATATTACAAAGGATTAAACTTCCCGTATTTTTCTATGTATTTGTACCCATACAACAAGTCAAAGTAGCAAAAGAAAGCATGTTATCTACGAATTACCAACCAAAACACGCCATCTTGGGCCTATCTTCCAGTTGTCACATCCATCCATTAATTATTTGTCTTTTATTCGAAATTTTACAGCCTAATTTGTTGCATCGACTATCAGAATACATTTAAACACCATTTGAATACTTTTTCTTCCAATTCAACAGCAGAAACATTATAATATATAATCCTAACCCTGCTTCAATGCCCTATACACACATGGTCTCACCACCCCAAATGCCAGTCCCATTGAAACACATGTATAATGCCAACATTCCAAGGGCCGAAATCACCACTTTCGTCCCTAGCTGCCCCCCTATGTGACACACCATAATAAAGCCTAAGCTGTCCTTTTTTAAAAACTGTTTCGAAAATGGTATGCTAACTTCCTGCGTTTTGAGCTACGCTCCAATGTTGAAAAAATGGTCCGTTTTGCCCAGATCTCCCGAAATATTCATGCGCCCATTCCCAGAAAAGACACAAATCCTTCTCACCCCATGTGTCCATCCGAAAATCTCACATAACAGTTATACCTCATATCACAGATAGCGAAAACAGTGTGTGCTTACAATTTATCCACATAATTACAACATTCCTGTATTTTTCTTAATTCACCAGAAGCGGAAACAACCATTTAAAGCAGTAATTTGGGTAGGGATTCTCTAGTCAGTAGCCACCCCCCTTGGATTTCGGCTCATTTAGGGTGGTGAGACCATATATAAAAATAAAATTATTTTTGTTTTATTTTTTTCAAACAAGGATGGAGCAGCAAGTTGTTCTGATCAATATATTTTTGAAATTTTTCGAATACTTCGAATGATGTTGCTTAGGGAGCTCTTTTATTAGGCACTGATATTGTGAAAATCAGCTCTTTTTCCGTAATTTTGCACTGCGGGAAACGTGGTTAGATGAAGTTGCAGTTCCTACTCTTATTTAATCACAATAGGTAGTCATGGTGACTATTTATTATTTAGAATTATGAAGAAAAATAATATATCAATTGGGATAAATGGTATAATGATATTACAAAGGATTAAACTTCCCGTATTTTTCTATGTATTTGTACCCATACAACAAGTCAAAGTAGCAAAAGAAAGCATGTTATCTACGAATTACCAACCAAAACACGCCATCTTGGGCCTATCTTCCAGTTGTCACATCCATCCATTAATTATTTGTCTTTTATTCGAAATTTTACAGCCTAATTTGTTGCATCGACTATCAGAATACATTTAAACACCATTTGAATACTTTTTCTTCCAATTCAACAGCAGAAACATTATAATATATAATCCTAACCCTGCTTCAATGCCCTATACACACATGGTCTCACCACCCCAAATGCCAGTCCCATTGAAACACATGTATAATGCCAACATTCCAAGGGCCGAAATCACCACTTTCGTCCCTAGCTGCCCCCCTATGTGACACACCATAATAAAGCCTAAGCTGTCCTTTTTTAAAAACTGTTTCGAAAATGGTATGCTAACTTCCTGCGTTTTGAGCTACGCTCCAATGTTGAAAAAATGGTCCGTTTTGCCCAGATCTCCCGAAATATTCATGCGCCCATTCCCAGAAAAGACACAAATCCTTCTCACCCCATGTGTCCATCCGAAAATCTCACATAACAGTTATACCTCATATCACAGATAGCGAAAACAGTGTGTGCTTACAATTTATCCACATAATTACAACATTCCTGTATTTTTCTTAATTCACCAGAAGCGGAAACAACCATTTAAAGCAGTAATTTGGGTAGGGATTCTCTAGTCAGTAGCCACCCCCCTTGGATTTCGGCTCATTTAGGGTGGTGAGACCATATATAAAAATAAAATTATTTTTGTTTTATTTTTTTCAAACAAGGATGGAGCAGCAAGTTGTTCTGATCAATATATTTTTGAAATTTTTCGAATACTTCGAATGATGTTGCTTAGGGAGCTCTTTTATTAGGCACTGATATTGTGAAAATCAGCTCTTTTTCCGTAATTTTGCACTGCGGGAAACGTGGTTAGATGAAGTTGCAGTTCCTACTCTTATTTAATCACAATAGGTAGTCATGGTGACTATTTATTATTTAGAATTATGAAGAAAAATAATATATCAATTGGGATAAATGGTATAATGATATTACAAAGGATTAAACTTCCCGTATTTTTCTATGTATTTGTACCCATACAACAAGTCAAAGTAGCAAAAGAAAGCATGTTATCTACGAATTACCAACCAAAACACGCCATCTTGGGCCTATCTTCCAGTTGTCACATCCATCCATTAATTATTTGTCTTTTATTCGAAATTTTACAGCCTAATTTGTTGCATCGACTATCAGAATACATTTAAACACCATTTGAATACTTTTTCTTCCAATTCAACAGCAGAAACATTATAATATATAATCCTAACCCTGCTTCAATGCCCTATACACACATGGTCTCACCACCCCAAATGCCAGTCCCATTGAAACACATGTATAATGCCAACATTCCAAGGGCCGAAATCACCACTTTCGTCCCTAGCTGCCCCCCTATGTGACACACCATAATAAAGCCTAAGCTGTCCTTTTTTAAAAACTGTTTCGAAAATGGTATGCTAACTTCCTGCGTTTTGAGCTACGCTCCAATGTTGAAAAAATGGTCCGTTTTGCCCAGATCTCCCGAAATATTCATGCGCCCATTCCCAGAAAAGACACAAATCCTTCTCACCCCATGTGTCCATCCGAAAATCTCACATAACAGTTATACCTCATATCACAGATAGCGAAAACAGTGTGTGCTTACAATTTATCCACATAATTACAACATTCCTGTATTTTTCTTAATTCACCAGAAGCGGAAACAACCATTTAAAGCAGTAATTTGGGTAGGGATTCTCTAGTCAGTAGCCACCCCCCTTGGATTTCGGCTCATTTAGGGTGGTGAGACCATATATAAAAATAAAATTATTTTTGTTTTATTTTTTTCAAACAAGGATGGAGCAGCAAGTTGTTCTGATCAATATATTTTTGAAATTTTTCGAATACTTCGAATGATGTTGCTTAGGGAGCTCTTTTATTAGGCACTGATATTGTGAAAATCAGCTCTTTTTCCGTAATTTTGCACTGCGGGAAACGTGGTTAGATGAAGTTGCAGTTCCTACTCTTATTTAATCACAATAGGTAGTCATGGTGACTATTTATTATTTAGAATTATGAAGAAAAATAATATATCAATTGGGATAAATGGTATAATGATATTACAAAGGATTAAACTTCCCGTATTTTTCTATGTATTTGTACCCATACAACAAGTCAAAGTAGCAAAAGAAAGCATGTTATCTACGAATTACCAACCAAAACACGCCATCTTGGGCCTATCTTCCAGTTGTCACATCCATCCATTAATTATTTGTCTTTTATTCGAAATTTTACAGCCTAATTTGTTGCATCGACTATCAGAATACATTTAAACACCATTTGAATACTTTTTCTTCCAATTCAACAGCAGAAACATTATAATATATAATCCTAACCCTGCTTCAATGCCCTATACACACATGGTCTCACCACCCCAAATGCCAGTCCCATTGAAACACATGTATAATGCCAACATTCCAAGGGCCGAAATCACCACTTTCGTCCCTAGCTGCCCCCCTATGTGACACACCATAATAAAGCCTAAGCTGTCCTTTTTTAAAAACTGTTTCGAAAATGGTATGCTAACTTCCTGCGTTTTGAGCTACGCTCCAATGTTGAAAAAATGGTCCGTTTTGCCCAGATCTCCCGAAATATTCATGCGCCCATTCCCAGAAAAGACACAAATCCTTCTCACCCCATGTGTCCATCCGAAAATCTCACATAACAGTTATACCTCATATCACAGATAGCGAAAACAGTGTGTGCTTACAATTTATCCACATAATTACAACATTCCTGTATTTTTCTTAATTCACCAGAAGCGGAAACAACCATTTAAAGCAGTAATTTGGGTAGGGATTCTCTAGTCAGTAGCCACCCCCCTTGGATTTCGGCTCATTTAGGGTGGTGAGACCATATATAAAAATAAAATTATTTTTGTTTTATTTTTTTCAAACAAGGATGGAGCAGCAAGTTGTTCTGATCAATATATTTTTGAAATTTTTCGAATACTTCGAATGATGTTGCTTAGGGAGCTCTTTTATTAGGCACTGATATTGTGAAAATCAGCTCTTTTTCCGTAATTTTGCACTGCGGGAAACGTGGTTAGATGAAGTTGCAGTTCCTACTCTTATTTAATCACAATAGGTAGTCATGGTGACTATTTATTATTTAGAATTATGAAGAAAAATAATATATCAATTGGGATAAATGGTATAATGATATTACAAAGGATTAAACTTCCCGTATTTTTCTATGTATTTGTACCCATACAACAAGTCAAAGTAGCAAAAGAAAGCATGTTATCTACGAATTACCAACCAAAACACGCCATCTTGGGCCTATCTTCCAGTTGTCACATCCATCCATTAATTATTTGTCTTTTATTCGAAATTTTACAGCCTAATTTGTTGCATCGACTATCAGAATACATTTAAACACCATTTGAATACTTTTTCTTCCAATTCAACAGCAGAAACATTATAATATATAATCCTAACCCTGCTTCAATGCCCTATACACACATGGTCTCACCACCCCAAATGCCAGTCCCATTGAAACACATGTATAATGCCAACATTCCAAGGGCCGAAATCACCACTTTCGTCCCTAGCTGCCCCCCTATGTGACACACCATAATAAAGCCTAAGCTGTCCTTTTTTAAAAACTGTTTCGAAAATGGTATGCTAACTTCCTGCGTTTTGAGCTACGCTCCAATGTTGAAAAAATGGTCCGTTTTGCCCAGATCTCCCGAAATATTCATGCGCCCATTCCCAGAAAAGACACAAATCCTTCTCACCCCATGTGTCCATCCGAAAATCTCACATAACAGTTATACCTCATATCACAGATAGCGAAAACAGTGTGTGCTTACAATTTATCCACATAATTACAACATTCCTGTATTTTTCTTAATTCACCAGAAGCGGAAACAACCATTTAAAGCAGTAATTTGGGTAGGGATTCTCTAGTCAGTAGCCACCCCCCTTGGATTTCGGCTCATTTAGGGTGGTGAGACCATATATAAAAATAAAATTATTTTTGTTTTATTTTTTTCAAACAAGGATGGAGCAGCAAGTTGTTCTGATCAATATATTTTTGAAATTTTTCGAATACTTCGAATGATGTTGCTTAGGGAGCTCTTTTATTAGGCACTGATATTGTGAAAATCAGCTCTTTTTCCGTAATTTTGCACTGCGGGAAACGTGGTTAGATGAAGTTGCAGTTCCTACTCTTATTTAATCACAATAGGTAGTCATGGTGACTATTTATTATTTAGAATTATGAAGAAAAATAATATATCAATTGGGATAAATGGTATAATGATATTACAAAGGATTAAACTTCCCGTATTTTTCTATGTATTTGTACCCATACAACAAGTCAAAGTAGCAAAAGAAAGCATGTTATCTACGAATTACCAACCAAAACACGCCATCTTGGGCCTATCTTCCAGTTGTCACATCCATCCATTAATTATTTGTCTTTTATTCGAAATTTTACAGCCTAATTTGTTGCATCGACTATCAGAATACATTTAAACACCATTTGAATACTTTTTCTTCCAATTCAACAGCAGAAACATTATAATATATAATCCTAACCCTGCTTCAATGCCCTATACACACATGGTCTCACCACCCCAAATGCCAGTCCCATTGAAACACATGTATAATGCCAACATTCCAAGGGCCGAAATCACCACTTTCGTCCCTAGCTGCCCCCCTATGTGACACACCATAATAAAGCCTAAGCTGTCCTTTTTTAAAAACTGTTTCGAAAATGGTATGCTAACTTCCTGCGTTTTGAGCTACGCTCCAATGTTGAAAAAATGGTCCGTTTTGCCCAGATCTCCCGAAATATTCATGCGCCCATTCCCAGAAAAGACACAAATCCTTCTCACCCCATGTGTCCATCCGAAAATCTCACATAACAGTTATACCTCATATCACAGATAGCGAAAACAGTGTGTGCTTACAATTTATCCACATAATTACAACATTCCTGTATTTTTCTTAATTCACCAGAAGCGGAAACAACCATTTAAAGCAGTAATTTGGGTAGGGATTCTCTAGTCAGTAGCCACCCCCCTTGGATTTCGGCTCATTTAGGGTGGTGAGACCATATATAAAAATAAAATTATTTTTGTTTTATTTTTTTCAAACAAGGATGGAGCAGCAAGTTGTTCTGATCAATATATTTTTGAAATTTTTCGAATACTTCGAATGATGTTGCTTAGGGAGCTCTTTTATTAGGCACTGATATTGTGAAAATCAGCTCTTTTTCCGTAATTTTGCACTGCGGGAAACGTGGTTAGATGAAGTTGCAGTTCCTACTCTTATTTAATCACAATAGGTAGTCATGGTGACTATTTATTATTTAGAATTATGAAGAAAAATAATATATCAATTGGGATAAATGGTATAATGATATTACAAAGGATTAAACTTCCCGTATTTTTCTATGTATTTGTACCCATACAACAAGTCAAAGTAGCAAAAGAAAGCATGTTATCTACGAATTACCAACCAAAACACGCCATCTTGGGCCTATCTTCCAGTTGTCACATCCATCCATTAATTATTTGTCTTTTATTCGAAATTTTACAGCCTAATTTGTTGCATCGACTATCAGAATACATTTAAACACCATT
>CAXHKU010000123.1:0-41673 GCA_964017125.1 Flabesymbios commensalis
TAAGAATTCACGTCTGAATTGACGTCTAAATGAATAACTTTTAATAATAGTCAATCAAATTTCACGCCAAGCTCATTAATAACTTCTGCAATAATTAATCAAACTTCGCCAAATTTACACGGAAGTTGCCGTAATACCAGCCGATGGTGCCTGAAAACTACATCGAAAACGGTTGAGAATTGACGTCTGAATTGACGTCTAAATGAATAACTTTTAATAATACTCAATCAAATTTCACACCAAGCTCATTAATAACTTTTGCGGTAATTAATCAAACTTCGCCAAATTTACAAGGCAGTTGTCGTAATACCAGCCGATGGTGCCTGCAAAACTACATGGAAAACGGTTGGGAATTGACGTCTGAATTGACGTCTAAATTAATAACTTTTAATAATACTCAATCAAATTTCACACCAATCTCATTAATAACTTTTGCAGTAATCAATCAAACTTCGCTAAATTTACACGGAAGTTGCCGTAATAACAGCCAATGTTGCATGCAAAACTACATGGGAAACGGTTGAGATTTCACGTCTGAATTGACGTCTAAATGAATAACTTTTAATAATAGTCAATCAAATTTCACGCCAAGCTCATTAATAACTTCTGCAATAATTAATCAAACTTCGCCAAATTTACACGGAAGTTGCCGTAATACCAGCCGATGGTGCCTGCAAAACTACATCGAAAACGGTTGAGAATTGACGTCTGAATTGACGTCTAAATGAATAACTTTTAATAATACTAAATCAAATTTCACACCAATCTCATTAATAACTTTTGCGGTAATTAATCAAACTTCGCCAAATTTACAGGGCAGTTGTCGTAATACCAGCCGATGGTGCCTGCAAAACTACATGGAAAACGGTTGAGAATTGACGTCTGAATTGACGTATAAATGAATAACTTTTAATAATACTCAATCAAATTTCACACCAATCTCATTAATAACTTTTGCAGTAATCTATCAAACTTCGCTAAATTTACAGGGAAGTTGCCGTAATAACAGCCAATGTTGCCTGCAAAACTACATGGGAAACGGTTAAGAATTCACGTCTGAATTGACGTCTAAATGAATAACTTTTAATAATAGTCAATCAAATTTCACGCCAAGCTCATTAATAACTTCTGCAATAATTAATCAAACTTCGCCAAATTTACACGGAAGTTGCCGTAATACCAGCCGATGGTGCCTGAAAACTACATCGAAAACGGTTGAGAATTGACGTCTGAATTGACGTCTAAATGAATAACTTTTAATAATACTCAATCAAATTTCACACCAAGCTCATTAATAACTTTTGCGGTAATTAATCAAACTTCGTCAAATTTACAAGGCAGTTGTCGTAATACCAGCCGATGGTGCCTGCAAAACTACATGGAAAACGGTTGGGAATTGACGTCTGAATTGACGTCTAAATTAATAACTTTTAATAATACTCAATCAAATTTCACACCAATCTCATTAATAACTTTTGCAGTAATCAATCAAACTTCGCTAAAATTACACGGAAGTTGCCGTAATAACAGCCAATGTTGCATGCAAAACTACATGGGAAACGGTTGAGATTTCACGTCTGAATTGACGTCTAAATGAATAACTTTTAATAATAGTCAATCAAATTTCACGCCAAGCTCATTAATAACTTCTGCAATAATTAATCAAACTTCGCCAAATTTACACGGAAGTTGCCGTAATACCAGCCGATGGTGCCTGCAAAACTACATCGAAAACGGTTGAGAATTGACGTCTGAATTGACGTCTAAATGAATAACTTTTAATAATACTAAATCAAATTTCACACCAATCTCATTAATAACTTTTGCGGTAATTAATCAAACTTCGCCAAATTTACAGGGCAGTTGTCGTAATACCAGCCGATGGTGCCTGCAAAACTACATGGAAAACGGTTGAGAATTGACGTCTGAATTGACGTATAAATGAATAACTTTTTAATAATACTCAATCAATTTCACACCAATCTCATTAATAACTTTTGCAGTAATCTATCAAACTTCGCTAAATTTACAGGGAAGTTGCCGTAATAACAGCCAATGTTGCCTGCAAAACTACATGGGAAACGGTTAAGAATTCACGTCTGAATTGACGTCTAAATGAATAACTTTTAATAATAGTCAATCAAATTTCACGCCAAGCTCATTAATAACTTCTGCAATAATTAATCAAACTTCGCCAAATTTACACGGAAGTTGCCGTAATACCAGCGATGGTGCCTGAAAACTACATCGAAAACGGTTGAGAATTGACGTCTGAATTGACGTCCTAAATGAATAACTTTTAATAATACTCAATCAAATTTCACACCAAGCTCATTAATAACTTTTGCGGTAATTAAACAAACTTCGCCAAATTTACAAGGCAGTTGTCGTAATACCAGCCGATGGTGCCTGCAAAACTACATGGGAAACGGTTGGGAATTGACGTCTGAATTGACGTCTAAATTAATAACTTTTAATAATACTTAATCAAAATTTCACACCAATCTCATTAATAACTTTTGCAGTAATCAATCAAACTTCGCTAAATTTACACGGAAGTTGCCGTAATAACAGCCAATGTTGCATGCAAAACTACATGGGAAACGGTTGAGATTTCACGTCTGAATTGACGTCTAAATGAATAACTTTTAATAATAGTCAATCAAATTTCACGCCAAGCTCATTAATAACTTCTGCAATAATTAATCAAACTTCGCCAAATTTACACGGAAGTTGCCGTAATACCAGCCGATGGTGCCTGCAAAACTACATCGAAAACGGTTGAGAATTGACGTCTGAATTGACGTCTAAGTGAATAACTTTTAATAATACTCGATCGAATTTCACACCAATCTCTTTAATAATTTTTGCAGTAATAAATCAAACTTCGCAAAGTTTACATTAATCAAACTTCGCCAAGCTTACAGGGAAGTTGCCGTAATACCAGCCGATGGTGCCTGCAAAACTACATGGAAAACAGTTAAGAATTGACGTCTGAATTGACGTCTAAATGAATAACTTTTAATAATACTCAATCAAATTTCACACCAATCTCATTAATAACTTATGCAGTAATTAATCAAACTTTGCCAATTTACAGGGAAGTTGCCGTAATAACAGCCGATGTTGCCTGCAAAACTACATGGAAAACGGTTGAGAATTGACGTCTGAATTAACGTCTAAATGAATAACTTTTAATAATACTCAAGCAAATTTCACACCAATCTCATTAATAACTTTTGCAGTAATTAATCAAACTTCGCCAAATTTACAGGGCAGTTGTCGTAATACCAGCTGATGGCGCCTGCAAAACTACATGGAAAACAGTTGAAATTGACGTCTGAATTGACGTCTAAATGAATAACTTTTAATAATACTCAATCAAATTTCACACCAATCTCATTAATAACTTTTGCAGTAATCAATCAAACTTCGCTAAATGTACAGGGAAGTTGCCGTAATAACAGCCAATGTTGCCTGCAAAACTACGTGGGAAACGGTTGAGAATTCACGTCTGAATTGACGTGTAAATGAATAACTTTTAATAATAGTCAATAAAATTTCACACCAACTTCATTAATAACTTATGCAGTAATTAATCAAACTTCGCCAAATTTACAGGGAAGTTGCCGTAATAAAAACCGATGTTGCCTGCAAAAACTACATGGTAAACGGTTGAGAATTGACGTCTGAATTGACGTCTAAATGAATAACTTTTAATAATACTCGATCAAATTCACACCAATCTCATTAATAACTTTTGCAGTAATTAATCAAACTTCGCCAAATTTACACGGAAGTTGCCGTAATACCAGCCGATGGTACCTGCAAAACTACATGGAAAACAGTTAAGAATTGACGTCTGAATTGACGTCTAAATGGATAACTTTTAATAATACTCAATCAAATTTCACACCAATCTCTTTAATAATTTTTGCAGTAATAAATCAAACTTCGCAAAGTTTACATTAATCACACTTCGCCAAATTTGCAGGGAAGTTGCCGTAATACCAGCCGATGGTGCCTGCAAAACTACATGGAAAACAGTTAAGAATTGACGTCTGAATGACGTCTAAATGGATAACTTTTAATAATACTCAATCAAATTTCACACAAATCTCATTATATAACTTTTGCAGTAATTAATCAAACTTTGCCAAATTTACAGGGAAGTTGCCGTAATACTAGCCGATGGTGCCTGCAAAACTACATGGAAAACGGTTGAGAATTGACGTCTGAATTGACGTCTAAATGAATAACTTTAATAATACTCAATCAAATTTCACAAACAATCTCATTAATAACTTTTGCGGTAATTAATCAAACTTCGCCAAAATTTACAGGGCAGTTGTCGTAATACCAGCCGATGGTGCCTGCAAAAACTACATGGGAAACGGTTGAGATTTCACGTCTGAATTGACGTCTAAATGAATAACTTTTAATAATAGTCAATCAAATTTCACGCCAAGCTCATTATAACTTCTGCAATAATTAATCAAACTTCGCCAAATTTACACGGAAGTTGCCGTAATACCAGCCGATGGTGCCTGCAAAACTACATCGAAAACGGTTGAGAATTGACGTCTGAATTGACGTCTAAATGAATAACTTTAAATAATACTCGATCGAATTTCACACCAATCTCTTTAATAATTTTTGCAGTAATAAATCAAACTTCGCAAAGTTTACATTAATCAAACTTCGCCAAGTTTACAGGGAAGTTGCCGTAATACCAGCCGATGGTGCCTGCAAAACTACATGGAAAACAGTTAAGAATTGACGTCTGAATTGACGTCTAAGTGAATAACTTTTAATAATACTCAATCAAATTTCACACCAATCTCATTAATAACTTATGCAGTAATTAATCAAACTTTGCCAAATTTACAGGGAAGTTGCCGTAATAACAGCCGATGTTGCCTGCAAAACTACATGGAAAACGGTTGAGAATTGACGTCTGAATTAACGTCTAAATGAATAACTTTTAATAATACTCAAGCAAATTTCACACCAATCTCATTAATAACTTTTGCAGTAATTAATCAAACTTCGCCAAATTTACAGGGCAGTTGTCGTAATACCAGCTGATGGCGCCTGCAAAACTACATGAAAAACAGTTGAAAATTGACGTCTGAATTGACGTCTAAATGAATAACTTTTAATAATACTCAATCAAATTTCACACCAATCTCATTAATAACTTTTGCAGTAATCAATCAAACTTCGCTAAATGTACAGGGAAGTTGCCGTAATAACAGCCAATGTTGCTGCAAAACTACGTGGGAAACGGTTGAGAATTCACGTCTGAATTGACGTGTAAATGGAATAACTTTTAATAATGTCAATAAAATTTCACACCAACTTCATTAATAACTTATGCAGTAATTAATCAAACTTCGCCAAATTTACAGGGAAGTTGCCGTAATAACAACCGATGTTGGCTGCAAAACTACATGGAAAACGGTTGAGAATTGACGTCTGAATTGACGTCTAAATGAATAACTTTTAATAATACTCGATCAAATTTCACACCAATCTCATTAATAACTTTTGCAGTAATTAATCAAACTTCGCCAAATTTACACGGAAGTTGCCGTAATACCAGCCGATGGTACCTGCAAAACTACATGGAAAACAGTTAAGAATTGACGTCTGCATTGACGTCTAAATGAATAACTTTTAATAATACTCGATCAAATTTCACACCAATCTCTTTAATAATTTTTGCAGTAATAAATCAAACTTCGCAAAGTTTACATTAATCACACTTCGGCCAAATTTACAGGGAAGTTGCCGTAATACCAGCCGATGGTGCCTGCAAAACTACATGGAAAACAGTTAAGAATTGACGTCTGAATTGACGTCTAAATGGATAAATTTTAATAATACTCAATCAAATTTCACACAAATCTCATTATATAACTTTTGCAGTAATTAATCAAACTTTGCCAAATTTACAGGGAAGTTGCCGTAATACTAGCCGATGGTGCCTGCAAAACTACATGGAAAACGGTTGAGAATTGACGTCTAAATTGACGTCTAAATGAATAACTTTTAATAATACTCAATCAAATTTTCACAACAATCTCATTAATAACTTTTGCGGTAATTAATCAAACTTCGCCAAATTTACAGGGCAGTTGTCGTAATACCAGCCGATGGTGCCTGCAAAACTACATGGGAAACGGTTGAGATTTCACGTCTGAATTGACGTCTAAATGAATAACTTTTAATAATAGTCAATCAAATTTCACGCCAAGCTCATTAATAACTTCTGCAATAATTAATCAAACTTCGCCAAATTTACACGGAAGTTGCCGTAATACCAGCCGATGGTGCCTGCAAAACTACATCGAAAACAGTTGAGAATTGACGTCTGAATTGACGTCTAAATGAATAACTTTTAATAATACTCGATCGAATTTCACACCAATCTCTTTAATAATTTTTGCAGTAATAAATCAAACTTCGCAAAGTTTACATTAATCAAACTTCGCCAAGTTTACAGGGGAAGTTGCCGTAATACCAGCCGATGGTGCCTGCAAAACTACATGGAAAACAGTTAAGAATTGACGTCAGAATTGACGTCTAAATGAATAACTTTTAATAATACTCAATCAAATTTCACACCAATCTCATTAATAACTTATGCAGTAATTAATCAAACTTTGCCAAATTTACAGGGAAGTTGCCGTAATAACAGCCGATGTTGCCTGCAAAACTACATGGGAAAACGGTTGAGAATTGACGTCTGAATTAACGTCTAAATGAATAACTTTTAATAAATACTCAAGCAAATTTCACACCAATCTCATTAATAACTTTTGCAGTAATCAATCAAACTTCGCTAAATGTACAGGGAAGTTGCCGTAATAACAGCCAATGTTGCCTGCAAAACTACGTGGGAAACGGTGAGAATTCAGGTCTGAATTGACGTGTAAATGAATAACTTTTAATAATAGTCAATAAAATTTCACACCAACTTCATTAATAACTTATGCAGTAATTAATCAAACTTCGCCAAATTTACAGGAAGTTGCCGTAATAACAACCGATGTTGCCTGCAAAACTACATGGAAAACGGTTGAGAATTGACGTCTGAATTGACGTCTAAATGAATAACTTTTAATAATACTCGATCAAATTTCACACCAATCTCATTAATAACTTTTGCAGTAATCAATCAAACTTCGAAAAGTTTACATTAATCAAACTTCGCCAAATATACAGGGCAGTTGTCGTAATACCAGCCGATGGTGCCTGCAAAACTACATGGAAAACGGTTCAGAATATTGACGTCTGAATTGACGTCTAAATGAATAACTTTTAATAATACTCAATCAAATTTCACACCAATCTCATTAATAACTTTTGCAGTAATCAATCAAACTTCGCTAAATTTACAGGGAAGTTGCCGTAATAACAGCCAATGTTGCCTGCAAAACTACATGGGAAACGGTTGAGAATTTACGTCTGAATTGACGTCTAAATGGATAACTTTTAATAATAGTCAATCAAATTTCACGCCAAGCTCATTAATAACTTCTGTAATAATTAATCAAACTTCGCCAAATTTACACGGAAGTTGCCGTAATACCAGCCGATGGTGCCTGCAAAACTACATCGAAAAACGGTTGAGAATTGACGTCTGAATTGACGTCTAAATGAATAGCTTTTAATAACACTCGATCAAATTTCACACCAATCTCTTTAATAATTTTTTGCAGTAATAAAATCAAACTTCGCAAAGTTTACATTAATCAAACTTCGCCAAATTTACAGGGAAGTTGCCGTAATACCAGCCGATGGTGCCTGCAAAACTACATGGAAAACAGTTAAGAATTGACGTCTGAATAGACGTCTAAATGAATAACTTTTAATAATACTCAATCAAATTTCACACCAATCTCATTAATAACTTTTTGCAGTAATTAATCAAACTTCGCCAAATTTACAGGGCAGTTGTCGTAATACCAGCCGATGGTGCCTGCAAAACTACATGGAAAACGGTTGAGAATTGACGTCTGAATTGACGTCTAAATGAATAAACTTTTAATAATACTCGATCAAATTTCACACCAATCTCATTAATAACTTTTGCAGTAATCAATCAAACTTCGCAAAGTTTACATTAATCAAACTTCGCCAAATATACAGGGCAGTGGTCGTAATACCAGCCGATGGTGCCTGCAAAACTACATGGAAAACGGTTCAGAATATTGACGTCTGAATTGACGTCTAAATGAATAACTTTTAATAATACTCAATCAAATTTCACACCAATCTCATTAATAACTTTTGCAGTAATCAATCAACTTCGCTAAATTTACAGGGAAGTTGCCGTAATAACAGCCAATGTTGCCTGCAAAACTACATGGGAAACGGTTGAGAATTGACGTCTGAATTGACGTCTAAATGAATAACTTTTAATAATAGTCAATCAAATTTCACGCCAAGCTCATTAATAACTTCTGTAATAATTAATCAAACTTCGCCAAATTTACACGGAAGTTGCCGTAATACCAGCCGATGGTGCCTGCAAAACTACATCGAAAACGGTTGAGAATTGACGTCTGAATTGACGTCTAAATGAATAGCTTTTAATAACACTCGATCAAATTTCACACCAATCTCTTTAATAATTTTTGCAGTAATAAATCAAACTTCGCAAAGTTTACATTAATCAAACTTCGCCAAATTTACAGGGAAGTTACCGTAATACCAGCCGATGGTGCCTGCAAAACTACATGGAAAACAGTTAAGAATTGACGTCTGAATTGACGTCTAAATGAATAACTTTTAATAATACTCAATCAAATTTCACACCAATCTCATTAATAACTTATGCAGTAATTAATCAAACTTTGCCAAATTTACAGGGCAGTTGTCGTAATACCAGCCGATGGTGCCTGCAAAACTACATGGAAAACGGTTGAGAATTGACGTCTGAATTGACGTCTAAATGAATAACTTTTAATAATACTCAATCAAATTTCACACCAATCTCATTAATAACTTTTGCAGTAATCAATCAAACTTCGCAAAGTTTACATTAATCAAACTTCGCCAAATTTACAGGGAAGTTGCCGTAATAACAGCCGATGGTGCCTGCAAAACTACATGGAAAACAGTTAAGAATTGACGTCTGAATTGACGTCTAAATGAATAACTTTTAATAATACTCAATCAAATTTCACACCAATCTCATTAATAACTTTTGCAGTAATTAATCAAACTTCGCCAAATTTACATGGAAGTTGCCGTAATAACAGCCGATGTTGCCTGCAAAACTACATGGAAAACAGTTAAGAATTGACGTCTGAATTGACGTCTAAATGAATAACTTTTAATAATACTCAATCAAATTTCACACCAATCTCATTAATAACTTTTGCAGTAATCAATCGAACTTCGCAAAGTTTACATTAATCAAACTTCGCCAAATTTCCAGGGAAGTTGCCGTAATAACAGCCGATGGTGCCTGCAAAACTACATGGAAAACAGTTAAGAATTGACGTCTGAATTGACGTCTAAATGAATAACTTTTAATAATACTCAATCAAATTTCACACCAATCTCATTAATAACTTTTGCAGTAATTAATCAAACTTTGCCAAATTTACAGGGCAGTTGTCGTAATACCAGCCGATGGTGCCTGCAAAACTACATGGAAAACGGTTGAGAATTGACGTCTGAATTGACGTCTAAATGAATAACTTTTAATAATACTCAATCAAATTTCACACCAATCTCATTATTAACTTTTGCAGTAATCAATCAAACTTCGCAAAGTTTACATTAATCAGACTTCGCCAAATTTACAGGGAAGTTGCCGTAATAACAGCCGATGGTGCCTGCAAAACTACATGGAAAACAGTTAAGAATTGACGTCTGAATTGACGTCTAAATGAATAACTTTTAATAATACTCAATCAAATTTCACACCAATCTCATTAATAACTTTTGCAGTAATTAATCAAACTTCGCCAAATTTACATGGAAGTTGCCGTAATAACAGCCGATGTTGCCTGCAAAACTACATGGAAAACAGTTAAGAATTGACGTCTGAATTGACGTCTAAATGAATAACTTTTAATAATACTCAATCAAATTTCACACCAATCTCATTAATAACTTTTGCAGTAATTAATCAAACTTTGCCAAATTTACAGGGCAGTTGTCGTAATACCAGCCGATGGTGCCTCAAAACTACATGGAAAACGGTTGAGAATTGACGTCTGAATTGACGTCTAAATGAATAACTTTTAATAATACTCAATCAAATTTCACACCAATCTCATTAATAACTTTTGCAGTAATCAATCGAACTTCGCAAAGTTTACATTAATCAAACTTCGCCAAATTTCCAGGGAAGTTGCCGTAATAACAGCCGATGGTGCCTGCAAAACTACATGGAAAACAGTTAAGAATTGACGTCTGAATTGACGTCTAAATGAATAACTTTTAATAATACTCAATCAAATTTCACACCAATCTCATTAATAACTTTTGCAGTAATTAATCAAACTTCGCCAAATTTACAGGGCAGTTGTCGTAATACCAGCCGATGGTGCCTGCAAAACTACATGGAAAACGGTTGAGAATTGACGTCTGAATTGACGTCTAAATGAATAACTTTTAATAATACTCAATCAAATTTCACACCAATCTCATTATATTACTTTTGCAGTAATTAATCAAACTTCGCCAAATTTACACGGAAGTTGCCGTAATACCAGCCGATGGTACCTGCAAAACTACATGGAAAACAGTTAAGAATTGACGTCTGCATTGACGTCTAAATGAATAACTTTTAATAATACTCGATCAAATTTCACACCAATCTCTTTAATAAATTTTGCAGTAATAAATCAAACTTCGCAAAGTTTACATTAATCACACTTCGCCAAATTTACAGGGAAGTTGCCGTAATACCAGCCGATGGTGCCTGCAAAACTACATGGAAAACAGTTAAGAATTGACGTCTGAATTGACGTCTAAATGAATAACTTTTAATAATACTCAATCAAATTTCACACAAATCTCATTAATAACTTTTGCGGTAATTAATCAAACTTCGCCAAATTTACAGGGCAGTTGTCGTAATACCAGCCGATGGTGCCTGCAAAACTACATGGAAAACGGTTGAGAATTGACGTCTGAATTGACGTCTAAAAGAATAACTTTTAATAATACTCAATCAAATTTCACACCAATCTCATTATATAACTTTTGCAGTAATTAATCAAACTTTGCCAAATTTACACGGAAGTTGCCGTAATACCAGCCGATGGTACCTGCAAAACTACATGGAAAACAGTTAAGAATTGACGTCTGCATTGACGTCTAAATGAATAACTTTTAATAATACTCGATCAAATTTCACACCAATCTCTTTAATAATTTTTGCAGTAATAAATCAAACTTCGCAAAGTTTACATTAATCACACTTCGCCAAATTTACAGGGAAGTTGCCGTAATACCAGCCGATGGTGCCTGCAAAACTACATGGAAAACAGTTAAGAATTGACGTCTGAATTGACGTCTAAATGAATAACTTAATAATACTCAATCAAATTTCACACAAATCTCATTATATAACTTTTGCAGTAATTAATCAAACTTTGCCAAATGTACAGGGAAGTTGCCGTGATACTAGCCGATGGTGCCTGCAAAACTACATGGAAAACGGTTGAGAATTGACGTCTGAATTGACGTCTAAATGAATAACTTTTAATAATACTCAATCAAATTTCACAACAATCTCATTAATAACTTTGGCGGTAATTAATCAAACTTCGCCAAATTTACAGGGCAGTTGTCGTAATACCAGCCGATGGTGCCTGCAAAACTACATGGAAAACGGTTGAGAATATTGAAGTCTGAATTGACGTCTAAATGAATAACTTTTAATAATACTCAATCAAATTTCACACCAATCTCTTTAATAATTTTTGCAGTAATAAATCAAACTTCGCAAAGTTTACATTAATCACACTTCGCCAAATTTACAGGGAAGTTGCCGTAATACCAGCCGATGGTGCCTGCAAAACTACATGGAAAACAGTTAAGAATTGACGTCTGAATTGACGTCTAAATGAATAACTTTTAATAATACTCAATCAAATTTCACACAAATCTTATTATATAACTTTTGCAGTAATTAATCAAACTTTGCCAAATTTACAGGGAAGTTGCCGTAATACTAGCCGATGGTGCCTGCAAAACTACATGGAAAACGGTTGAGAATTGACGTCTGAATTGACGTCTAAATGAATAATTTTTAATAATACTCAATCAAATTTCACAACAATCTCATTAATAACTTTTGCAGTAATCAATCAAACTTCGCAAAGTTTACATTAATCAAACTTCGCCAAATTTACAGGGCAGTTGTCGT
The DNA here is from genome assembly GCA_964017125.1 of Flabesymbios commensalis. Taxonomy (NCBI): domain Eukaryota; kingdom Metazoa; phylum Annelida; class Polychaeta; order Terebellida; family Flabelligeridae; genus Flabesymbios; species Flabesymbios commensalis. The sequence continues at coordinate 12,401 of CAXHKU010000123.1, forward strand.
AATACCAGCTGATGGTGCCTGCAAAACTACATGGAAAACGGTTGAGAATTGACGTCTGAATTGACGTCTAAATGAATAACTTTTAATAATACTCAATCAAATTTCACACCAATCTCATTATATAACTTATGCAGTAATTAATCAAACTTCGCCAAATTTACACGGAAGTTGCCGTGATACCAGCCGATGGTACCTGCAAAACTACATGGAAAACAGTTAAGAATTGACGTCTGCATAGACGTCTAAATGAATAACTTTTAATAATACTCGATCAAATTTCACACCAATCTCTTTAATAATTTTTGCAGTAATAAATCAAACTTCGCAAAGTTTACATTAATCACACTTCGCCAAATTTACAGGGAAGTCGCCGTAATACCAGCCGATGGTGCCTGCAAAACTACATGGAAAACAGTTAAGAATTGACGTCTGAATTAACGTCTAAATGAATAACTTTTAATAATACCCAATCAAATTTCACACAAATCTCATTATATAACTTTTGCAGTAATTAATCAAACTTTGCCAAATTTACAGGGAAGTTGCCGTAATACTAGCCGATGGTGCCCGCAAAACCACATGGAAAACGGTTGAGAATTGACGTCTGAATTGACGTCTAAATGAATAACTTTTAATAATACTCAATCAAATTTCACAACAATCTCATTAATAACTTTTGCGGTAATTAATCAAACTTCGCCAAATTTACAGGGCAGTTGTCGTAATACCAGCCGATGGTGCCTGCAAAACTACATGGAAAACGGTTGAGAATTGACGTCTGAATTGACGTCTAAATGAATAACTTTTAATAATACTCAATCAAATTTCACACCAATCTCATTATATAACTTTTGCAGTAATTAATCAAACTTCGCCAAATTTACACGGAAGTTGCCGTAATACCAGCCGATGGTACCTGCAAAACTACATGGAAAACAGTTAAGAATTGACGTCTGCATTGACGTCTAAATGAATAACTTTTAATAATACTCGATCAAATTTCACACCAATCTCTTTAATAATTTTTGCAGTAATAAATCTAACTTCGCAAAGTTTACATTAATCACACTTCGCCAAATTTACAGGGAAGTTGCCGTAATACCAGCCGATGGTGCCTGCAAAACTACATGGAAAACAGTTAAGAATTGACGTCTGAATTGACGTCTAAATGAATAACTTAATAATACTCAATCAAATTTCACACAAATCTCATTATATAACTTTTGCAGTAATTAATCAAACATTGCCAAATGTACAGGGAAGTTGCCGTGATACTAGCCGATGGTGCCTGCAAAACTACATGGAAAACGGTTGAGAATTGACGTCTGAATTGACGGCTAAATGAATAACTTTTAATAATACTCAATCAAATTTCACAACAATCTCATTAATAACTTTTGCGGTAATTAATCAAACTTCGCCAAATTTACAGGGCAGTTGTCGTAATACCAGCCGATGGTGCCTGCAAAACTACATGGAAAACGGTTGAGAATATTGAAGTCTGAATTGACGTCTAAATGAATAACTTTTAATAATACTCAATCAAATTTCACACAAATCTTATTATATAACTTTTGCAGTAATTAATCAAACTTTGCCAAATTTACAGGGAAGTTGCCGTAATACTAGCCGATGGTGCCTGCAAAACTACATGGAAAACGGTTGAGAATTGACGTCTGAATTGACGTCTAAATGAATAATTTTTAATAATACTCAATCAAATTTCACAACAATCTCATTAATAACTTTTGCAGTAATCAATCAAACTTCGCAAAGTTTACATTAATCAAACTTCGCCAAATTTACAGGGAAGTTGCCGTAATACCAGCCGATGGTGCCTGCAAAACTACATGGAAAACAGTTAGAATTGACGTCTGAATTGACGTCTAAATGAATAACTTTTAATAATACTCAATCAAATTTCACACAAATCTCATTATATAACTTTTGCAGTAATTAATCAAACTTTGCCAAATTTACAGGGAAGTTGCCGTAATACTAGCCGATGGTGCCCGCAAAACCACATGGAAAACGGTTGAGAATTGACGTCTGAATTGACGTCTAAATGAATAACTTTTAATAATACTCAATCAAATTTCACAACAATCTCATTAATAACTTTTGCGGTAATTAATCAAACTTCGCCAAATTTACAGGGCAGTTGTCGTAATACCAGCCGATGGTGCCTGCAAAACTACATGGAAAACGGTTGAGAATTGACGTCTGAATTGACGTCTAAATGAATAACTTTTAATAATACTCAATCAAATTTCACACCAATCTCATTATATAACTTTTGCAGTAATTAATCAAACTTCGCCAAATTTACACGGAAGTTGCCGTAATACCAGCCGATGGTACCTGCAAAACTACATGGAAAACAGTTAAGAATTGACGTCTGCATTGACGTCTAAATGAATAACTTTTAATAATACTCGATCAAATTTCACACCAATCTCTTTAATAATTTTTGCAGTAATAAATCTAACTTCGCAAAGTTTACATTAATCACACTTCGCCAAATTTACAGGGAAGTTGCCGTAATACCAGCCGATGGTGCCTGCAAAACTACATGGAAAACAGTTAAGAATTGACGTCTGAATTGACGTCTAAATGAATAACTTAATAATACTCAATCAAATTTCACACAAATCTCATTATATAACTTTTGCAGTAATTAATCAAACATTGCCAAATGTACAGGGAAGTTGCCGTGATACTAGCCGATGGTGCCTGCAAAACTACATGGAAAACGGTTGAGAATTGACGTCTGATTTGACGGCTAAATGAATAACTTTTAATAATACTCAATCAAATTTCACAACAATCTCATTAATAACTTTTGCGGTAATTAATCAAACTTCGCCAAATTTACAGGGCAGTTGTCGTAATACCAGCCGATGGTGCCTGCAAAACTACATGGAAAACGGTTGAGAATATTGAAGTCTGAATTGACGTCTAAATGAATAACTTTTAATAATACTCAATCAAATTTCACACAAATCTTATTATATAACTTTTGCAGTAATTAATCAAACTTTGCCAAATTTACAGGGAAGTTGCCGTAATACTAGCCGATGGTGCCTGCAAAACTACATGGAAAACGGTTGAGAATTGACGTCTGAATTGACGTCTAAATGAATAATTTTTAATAATACTCAATCAAATTTCACAACAATCTCATTAATAACTTTTGCAGTAATCAATCAAACTTCGCAAAGTTTACATTAATCAAACTTCGCCAAATTTACAGGGAAGTTGCCGTAATACCAGCCGATGGTGCCTGCAAAACTACATGGAAAACAGTTAGAATTGACGTCTGAATTGACGTCTAAATGAATAACTTTTAATAATACTCAATCAAATTTCACACAAATCTCATTATATAACTTTTGCAGTAATTAATCAAACTTTGCCAAATTTACAGGGAAGTTGCCGTAATACTAGCCGATGGTGCCTGCAAAACTACATGGAAAACGGTTGAGAATTGACGTCTGAATTGACGTCTAAATGAATAACTTTTAATAATACTCAATCAAATTTCCCACCAATCTCATTAATAACTTTTGCGGTAATTAATCAAACTTCGCCAAATTTACAGGGCAGTTGTCGTAATACCAGCCGATGGTGCCTGCAAAACTACATGGAAAACGGTTGAGAATTGACGTCTGAATTGACGTCTAAATGAATAACTTTTAATAATACTCAATCAAATTTCACACCAATCTCATTATATAACTTATGCAGTAATTAATCAAACTTCGCCAAATTTACACGGAAGTTGCCGTGATACCAGCCGATGGTACCTGCAAAACTACATGGAAAACAGTTAAGAATTGACGTCTGCATAGACGTCTAAATGAATAACTTTTAATAATACTCGATCAAATTTCACACCAATCTCTTTAATAATTTTTGCAGTAATAAATCAAACTTCGCAAAGTTTACATTAATCACACTTCGCCAAATTTACAGGGAAGTCGCCGTAATACCAGCCGATGGTGCCTGCAAAACTACATGGAAAACAGTTAAGAATTGACGTCTGAATTAACGTCTAAATGAATAACTTTTAATAATACTCAATCAAATTTCACACAAATCTCATTATATAACTTTTGCAGTAATTAATCAAACTTTGCCAAATTTACAGGGAAGTTGCCGTAATACTAGCCGATGGTGCCTGCAAAACTACATGGAAAACGGTTGAGAATTGACGTCTGAATTGACGTCTAAATGAATAACTTTTAATAATACTCAATCCAATTTCACAACAATCTCATTAATAACTTTTGCGGTAATTAATCAAACTTCGCCAAATTTACAGGGCAGTTGTCGTAATACCAGCCGATGGTGCCTGCAAAACTACATGGAAAACGGTTGAGAATTGACGTCTGAATTGACGTCTAAATGAATAACTTTTAATAATACTCAATCAAATTTCACACCAATCTCATTATATAACTTTTGCAGTAATTAATCAAACTTCGCCAAATTTACACGGAAGTTGCCGTAATACCAGCCGATGGTACCTGCAAAACTACATGGAAAACAGTTAAGAATTGACGTCTGCATTGACGTCTAAATGAATAACTTTTAATAATACTCGATCAAATTTCACACCAATCTCTTTAATAATTTTTGCAGTAATAAATCAAACTTCGCAAAGTTTACATTAATCACACTTCGCCAAATTTACAGGGAAGTTGCCGTAATACCAGCCGATGGTGCCTGCAAAACTACATGGAAAACAGTTAAGAATTGACGTCTGAATTGACGTCTAAATGAATAACTTAATAATACTCAATCAAATTTCACACAAATCTCATTATATAACTTTTGCAGTAATTAATCAAACTTTGCCAAATTTACAGGGAAGTTGCCGTAATACTAGCCGATGGTGCCTGCAAAACTACATGGAAAACGGTTGAGAATTGACGTCTGAATTGACGTCTAAATGAATAACTTTTAATAATACTCAATCAAATTTCACAACAATCTCATTAATAACTTTTGCGGTAATTAATCAAACTTCGCCAAATTTACAGGGCAGTTGTCGTAATACCAGCCGATGGTGCCTGCAAAACTACATGGAAAACGGTTGAGAATTGACGTCTGAATTGACGTCTAAATGAATAACTTTTAATAATACTCAATCAAATTTCACACAAATCTCATTATATAACTTTTGCAGTAATTAATCAAACTTTGCCAAATTTACAGGGAAGTTGCCGTAATACTAGCCGATGGTGCCTGCAAAACTACATGGAAAACGGTTGAGAATTGACGTCTGAATTGACGTCTAAATGAATAACTTTTAATAATACTCAATCAAATTTCCCACCAATCTCATTAATAACTTTTGCGGTAATTAATCAAACTTCGCCAAATTTACAGGGCAGTTGTCGTAATACCAGCCGATGGTGCCTGCAAAACTACATGGAAAACGGTTGAGAATTGACGTCTGAATTGACGTCTAAATGAATAACTTTTAATAATACTCAATCAAATTTCACACCAATCTCATTATATAACTTATGCAGTAATTAATCAAACTTCGCCAAATTTACACGGAAGTTGCCGTGATACCAGCCGATGGTACCTGCAAAACTACATGGAAAACAGTTAAGAATTGACGTCTGCATAGACGTCTAAATGAATAACTTTTAATAATACTCGATCAAATTTCACACCAATCTCTTTAATAATTTTTGCAGTAATAAATCAAACTTCGCAAAGTTTACATTAATCACACTTCGCCAAATTTACAGGGAAGTCGCCGTAATACCAGCCGATGGTGCCTGCAAAACTACATGGAAAACAGTTAAGAATTGACGTCTGAATTAACGTCTAAATGAATAACTTTTAATAATACTCAATCAAATTTCACACAAATCTCATTATATAACTTTTGCAGTAATTAATCAAACTTTGCCAAATTTACAGGGAAGTTGCCGTAATACTAGCCGATGGTGCCTGCAAAACTACATGGAAAACGGTTGAGAATTGACGTCTGAATTGACGTCTAAATGAATAACTTTTAATAATACTCAATCCAATTTCACAACAATCTCATTAATAACTTTTGCGGTAATTAATCAAACTTCGCCAAATTTACAGGGCAGTTGTCGTAATACCAGCCGATGGTGCCTGCAAAACTACATGGAAAACGGTTGAGAATTGACGTCTGAATTGACGTCTAAATGAATAACTTTTAATAATACTCAATCAAATTTCACACCAATCTCATTATATAACTTTTGCAGTAATTAATCAAACTTCGCCAAATTTACACGGAAGTTGCCGTAATACCAGCCGATGGTACCTGCAAAACTACATGGAAAACAGTTAAGAATTGACGTCTGCATTGACGTCTAAATGAATAACTTTTAATAATACTCGATCAAATTTCACACCAATCTCTTTAATAATTTTTGCAGTAATAAATCAAACTTCGCAAAGTTTACATTAATCACACTTCGCCAAATTTACAGGGAAGTTGCCGTAATACCAGCCGATGGTGCCTGCAAAACTACATGGAAAACAGTTAAGAATTGACGTCTGAATTGACGTCTAAATGAATAACTTAATAATACTCAATCAAATTTCACACAAATCTCATTATATAACTTTTGCAGTAATTAATCAAACTTTGCCAAATTTACAGGGAAGTTGCCGTAATACTAGCCGATGGTGCCTGCAAAACTACATGGAAAACGGTTGAGAATTGACGTCTGAATTGACGTCTAAATGAATAACTTTTAATAATACTCAATCAAATTTCACAACAATCTCATTAATAACTTTTGCGGTAATTAATCAAACTTCGCCAAATTTACAGGGCAGTTGTCGTAATACCAGCCGATGGTGCCTGCAAAACTACATGGAAAACGGTTGAGAATTGACGTCTCAATTGACGTCTAAATGAATAACTTTTAATAATACTCAATCAAATTTCACACCAATCTCATTATATAACTTTTGCAGTAATTAATCAAACTCCGCCAAATTTACACGGAAGTTGCCGTAATACCAGTCGATGTTGCCTGCAAAACTACATGGAAAACAGTTAAGAATTGACGTCTGCATTGACGTCTAAATGAATAACTTTTAATAATACTCAATCAAATTTCACAACAATCTCATTAATAACAATTGCAGTAATCAATCAAACTTCGCAAAGTTTACATTAATCTAACTTCGCCAAATTTACAGGGAAGTTGCCGTAATACCAGCCGATGGTGCCTGCAAAACTACATGGAAAACAGTTAAGAATTGACGTCTGAATTGACGTCTAAATGAATAACTTTTAATAATACTCAATCAAATTTCACACAAATCTCATTATATAACTTTTGCAGTAATTAATCAAACTTTGCCAAATTTACGGGGAAGTTGCCGTAATACTAGCCAATTGTGCCTGCAAAACTACATGGAAAACGGTTGAGAATTGACGTCTGAATTGACGTCTAAATGAATAACTTTTAATAATACTCAATCAAATTTCACAACAATCTCATTAATAACTTTTGCTGTAATTAATCATACTTCGCCAAATTTACAGAGCAGTTGTCGTAAAACCAGCCGATGGTGCCTGCAAAACTACATGGATAACGGTTGAGAATATTGACGTCTGAATTGACGTCTAAATGAATAACTTTTAATAATACTCAATCAAATTTCACACCAATCTCATTAATAACTTATGCAGTAATTAATCAAACTTCGCCAAATTTACAGGGAAGTTGCCGTAATAACAGCCGATGTTGCCTGCAAAACTACATGGAAAACGGTTGAGAATTGACGTCTGAATTGACGTCTAAATTAATAACTTTTAATAATACTCAATCAAATTTCACACCAATCTCATTAATAACTTTTGTGGTAATTAATCAAACCTCGCCAAATTTACAGGGCAGTTGTCGTAATACCAGCCGATGGTGCCTGCAAAACTACATGGAAAACGGTTGAGAATTGACGTCTGAATTGACGTATAAATGAATAACTTTTAATAATACTCAATCAAATTTCACACCAATCTCATTAATAACTTTTGCAGTAATCTATCAAACTTCGCTAAATTTACAGGGAAGTTGCCGTAATAACAGCCAATGTTGCCTGCAAAACTACTTGGGAAACGGTTGAGAATTCACGTCTGAATTGACGTCTAAATGAATAACTTTTAATAATAGTCAATCAAATTTCACGCCAAGCTAATTAATAACTTCTGCAATAATTAATCAAACTTCGCCAAATTTACACGGAAGTTGCCGTAATACCAGCCGATGGTGCCTGCAAAACTACATCAAAAACGGTTGAGAATTGACGTCTGAATTGACGTCTAAATGAATAACTTTTAATAATACTCGATCAAATTTCACACCAATCTCTTTAATAATTTTTGCAGTAATAAATCAAACTTCGCAAAGTTTACATTAATCAAACTTCGCCAAATTTACAGGGAAGTTGCCGTAATACCAGCCGATGGTGCCTGCAAAACTACATGGAAAACGGTTGAGAATTGACGTCTGAATTGACGTCTAAATGAATAACTTTTAATAATACTCAATCAAATTTCACACCAAGTTTATTAATAACTTTTGCAGTAATTAATCAAACTTCGCCAAATTTACACGGAAGTTGCCGTAATACCAGCCGATGGTGCCTGCGAAACTACTTTGAAAACGATTGAGAATTGACGTCTGAATTGACGTCTAAATGAATAACTTTTAATAATACTCAAGCAAATTTCACACCAATCTCATTAATAACTTTTGCAGTAATTAATCAAACTTCGCCAAATTTACAGGGCAGTTGTCGTAATACCAGCCGATGGTGCCTGCAAAACTACATGGAAAACGGTTGAGAATTGACGTCTGAATTGACGTCTAAATGAATAACTTTTAATAATACTCAATCAAATTTCACACCAATCTCATTAATAACTTTTGCAGTAATCAATCAAACTTCGCTAAATTTACAGGGAAGTTGCCGTAATAACAGCCAATGTTGCCTGCAAAACTACATTGGAAACGGTTGAGAATTCACGTCTGAATTGACGTCTAAATGAATAACTTTTAATAATAGTCAATCAAATTTCACACCAAGTTTATTAATAACTTTTGCAGTAATTAATCAAACTTCGCCAAATTTACACGGAAGTTGCCGTAATACCAGCCGATGGTGCCTGCGAAACTACTTTGAAAACGATTGAGAATTGACGTCTGAATTGACGTCTAAATGAATAACTTTTAATAATACTCAATCAAATTTCACACCAATCTCATTATATAACTTTTGCAGTAATTAATCAAACTTCGCCAAATTTACAGGAAAGTTGCCGTAGTATCAGCCGATGGTACCTGCAAAACTACATTGAAAACAGTTAAGAATTGACGTCTGAATTGACGTCTAAATGAATAACTTTTAATAATACTCGATCAAATTTCACACCAATCTCTTTTATAATTTTTGCAGTAATAAATCAAACTTCGCAAAGTTTACATTAATCAAACTCCGCCAAATTTACAGGGAAGTTGCCGTAATACCAGCCGATAGTGCCTGCAAAACTACATGGAAAACAGTTAAGAATTGACGTCTGAATTGACGTCTAAATGAATAACTTTTAATAATACTCAATCAAATTTCACACCAATCTCATTAATAACTTATGCAGTAATTAATCAAACTTCGCCAAATTTACAGGGAAGTTGCCGTAATAACAACCGATGTTGCCTGCAAAACTACATGGAAAACGGTTGAGAATTGACGCCTGAATTGACGTCTAAATGAATAACTTTTAATAATACTCAAGCAAATTTCACACCAATCTCATTAATAACTTTTGCAGTAATTAATCAAACTTTGCCAAATTTACAGGGAAGTTGCCGTAATACTAGCCGATGGTGCCTGCAAAACTACATGGAAAACGGTTGAGAATTGACGTCTGAATTGACGTCTAAATGAATAACTTTTAATAATACTCAATCAAATTTCACACCAATCTCATTAATAACTTTTGCGGTAATTAATCAAACTTCGCCAAATTTACAGGGCAGTTGTCGTAATACCAGCCGATGGTGCCTGCAAAACTACATGGAAAACGGTTGAGAATATTGACGTCTGAATTGACGTCTAAATGAATAACTTTTAATAATACTCAATCAAATTTCACACCAATCTCATTAATAACTTTTGCGGTCATTAAACAAACTTCGCCAAATTTACAGGGCAGTTGTCGTAATACCAGCCGATGGTGCCTGCAAAACTACATGGAAAACGGTTGAGAATTGACGTCTGAATTGACGTCTAAATGAATAACTTTTAATAATACTCAATCAAATTTCACACCAATCTCATTAATAACTTTTGCAGTAATCAATCAAACTTCGCTAAATTTACAGGGAAGTTGCCGTAATAACAGTCAATGTTGCCTGCAAAACTACATTGGAAACGGTTGAGAATTCACGTCTGAATTGACGTCTAAATGAATAACTTTTAAAAATAGTCAATCAAATTTCACGCCAAGATCATTAATAACTTCTGCAATAATTATTCAAACTTCGCCAAATTTACACGGAAGTTGCCGTAATACCAGCCGATGGTGCCTGCAAAACTACATTGAAAACGGTTGAGAATTGACGTCTGAATTGACGTCTAAATGAATAACTTTTAATAATACTCAATCAAATTTCACACAAATCTCATTATATAATTTTTGCAGTAATTAATCAAACTTTCCCAAATTTACAGGGAAGTTGCCGTAATACTAGCCGATGGTGCCTGCAAAACTACATGGAAAACGGTTGAGAATTGACGTCTGAATTGACGTCTAAATGAATAACTTTTAATAATACTCAATCAAATTTCACACCAATCTCATTAATAACTTTTGCGGTAATTAATCAAACTTCGCCAAATTTACAGGGCAGTTGTCGTAATACCAGCCGATGGTGCCTGCAAAACAACATGGAAAACGGTTGAGAATATTGACGTCTGAATTGACGTCTAAATGAATAACTTTTAATAATACTCAATCAAATTTCACACCAATCTCATTAATAACTTTCGCAGTAATCAATCAAACTTCGCCAAATTTACACGGAAGCTGTCGTAATTCCAGCCGATGGTGCCTGCAAAACTACAGCGAAAACGGTTGAGAATTGACGTCTGAATTGACGTCTAAATGAATAACTTTTAATACCACTCGATCAAATTTCACACCAATCTCTTTAATAATTTTTGCAGTAATAAATCAAACTTCGCAAAGTTTACATTAATCAAACTTCGCCAAATTTACATTGAAGTTGCCGTAATAACAGCCAATGTTGCCTGCAAAACTACATGGGAAACGGTTGAGAATTGACGTCTGAATTGACGTCTAAATGAATAACTTTTAATAATAGTCAATCAAATTTCACGCCAAGCTCATTAATAACTTCTGCAATAATTAATCAAACTTCGCCAAATTTACACGGAAGTTGCCGCAATACCAGCCGATGGTGCCTGCAAAACTACATCGAAAACGGTTGAGAATTGACGTCTGATTTGACGTCTAAATGAATAACTTTTAATAACACTCGATCAAATTTCACACCAATCTCTTTAATAATTTTTGCAGTAATAAATCAAACTTCGCAAAGTTTACATTAATCAAACTTCGCCAAATTTACAGGGAAGTTGCCGTAATACCAGCCGATGGTGCCTGTAAAACTACATGAAAAACAGTTAAGAATTGACGTCTGAATTGACGTCTAAATGAATAACTTTTAATAATACTCAATCAAATTTCACACCAATCTCATTAATAACTTATGCAGTAATTAATCAAACTTCGCCAAATTTACATGGAAGTTGTCGTAATACCAGCCGATGGTGCCTGCAAAACTACATGGAAAACGGTTGAGAATTGACGTCTGAATTGACGTATAAATGAATAACTTTTAATAATACTCAATCAAATTTCACACCAATCTCATTAATAACTTTTGCAGTAATCTATCAAACTTCGCTAAATTTACAGGGAAGTTGCCGTAATAACAGCCAATGTTGCCTGCAAAACTACTTGGGAAACGGTTGAGAATTCACGTCTGAATTGACGTCTAAATGAATAACTTTTAATAATAGTCAATCAAATTTCACGCCAAGCTAATTAATAACTTCTGCAATAATTAATCAAACTTCGCCAAATTTACACGGAAGTTGCCGTAATACCAGCCGATGGTGCCTGCAAAACTACATCAAAAACGGTTGAGAATTGACGTCTGAATTGACGTCTAAATGAATAACTTTTAATAATACTCGATCAAATTTCACACCAATCTCTTTAATAATTTTTGCAGTAATAAATCAAACTTCGCAAAGTTTACATTAATCAAACTTCGCCAAATTTACAGGGAAGTTGCCGTAATACCAGCCGATGGTGCCTGCAAAACTACATGGAAAACGGTTGAGAATTGACGTCTGAATTGACGTCTAAATGAATAACTTTTAATAATACTCAATCAAATTTCACACCAAGTTTATTAATAACTTTTGCAGTAATTAATCAAACTTCGCCAAATTTACACGGAAGTTGCCGTAATACCAGCCGATGGTGCCTGCGAAACTACTTTGAAAACGATTGAGAATTGACGTCTGAATTGACGTCTAAATGAATAACTTTTAATAATACTCAAGCAAATTTCACACCAATCTCATTAATAACTTTTGCAGTAATTAATCAAACTTCGCCAAATTTACAGGGCAGTTGTCGTAATACCAGCCGATGGTGCCTGCAAAACTACATGGAAAACGGTTGAGAATTGACGTCTGAATTGACGTCTAAATGAATAACTTTTAATAATACTCAATCAAATTTCACACCAATCTCATTAATAACTTTTGCAGTAATCAATCAAACTTCGCTAAATTTACAGGGAAGTTGCCGTAATAACAGCCAATGTTGCCTGCAAAACTACATTGGAAACGGTTGAGAATTCACGTCTGAATTGACGTCTAAATGAATAACTTTTAATAATAGTCAATCAAATTTCACACCAAGTTTATTAATAACTTTTGCAGTAATTAATCAAACTTCGCCAAATTTACACGGAAGTTGCCGTAATACCAGCCGATGGTGCCTGCGAAACTACTTTGAAAACGATTGAGAATTGACGTCTGAATTGACGTCTAAATGAATAACTTTTAATAATACTCAATCAAATTTCACACCAATCTCATTATATAACTTTTGCAGTAATTAATCAAACTTCGCCAAATTTACAGGAAAGTTGCCGTAGTATCAGCCGATGGTACCTGCAAAACTACATTGAAAACAGTTAAGAATTGACGTCTGAATTGACGTCTAAATGAATAACTTTTAATAATACTCGATCAAATTTCACACCAATCTCTTTTATAATTTTTGCAGTAATAAATCAAACTTCGCAAAGTTTACATTAATCAAACTCCGCCAAATTTACAGGGAAGTTGCCGTAATACCAGCCGATAGTGCCTGCAAAACTACATGGAAAACAGTTAAGAATTGACGTCTGAATTGACGTCTAAATGAATAACTTTTAATAATACTCAATCAAATTTCACACCAATCTCATTAATAACTTATGCAGTAATTAATCAAACTTCGCCAAATTTACAGGGAAGTTGCCGTAATAACAACCGATGTTGCCTGCAAAACTACATGGAAAACGGTTGAGAATTGACGCCTGAATTGACGTCTAAATGAATAACTTTTAATAATACTCAAGCAAATTTCACACCAATCTCATTAATAACTTTTGCAGTAATTAATCAAACTTTGCCAAATTTACAGGGAAGTTGCCGTAATACTAGCCGATGGTGCCTGCAAAACTACATGGAAAACGGTTGAGAATTGACGTCTGAATTGACGTCTAAATGAATAACTTTTAATAATACTCAATCAAATTTCACACCAATCTCATTAATAACTTTTGCGGTAATTAATCAAACTTCGCCAAATTTACAGGGCAGTTGTCGTAATACCAGCCGATGGTGCCTGCAAAACTACATGGAAAACGGTTGAGAATATTGACGTCTGAATTGACGTCTAAATGAATAACTTTTAATAATACTCAATCAAATTTCACACCAATCTCATTAATAACTTTTGCGGTCATTAAACAAACTTCGCCAAATTTACAGGGCAGTTGTCGTAATACCAGCCGATGGTGCCTGCAAAACTACATGGAAAACGGTTGAGAATTGACGTCTGAATTGACGTCTAAATGAATAACTTTTAATAATACTCAATCAAATTTCACACCAATCTCATTAATAACTTTTGCAGTAATCAATCAAACTTCGCTAAATTTACAGGGAAGTTGCCGTAATAACAGTCAATGTTGCCTGCAAAACTACATTGGAAACGGTTGAGAATTCACGTCTGAATTGACGTCTAAATGAATAACTTTTAAAAATAGTCAATCAAATTTCACGCCAAGATCATTAATAACTTCTGCAATAATTATTCAAACTTCGCCAAATTTACACGGAAGTTGCCGTAATACCAGCCGATGGTGCCTGCAAAACTACATTGAAAACGGTTGAGAATTGACGTCTGAATTGACGTCTAAATGAATAACTTTTAATAATACTCAATCAAATTTCACACAAATCTCATTATATAATTTTTGCAGTAATTAATCAAACTTTCCCAAATTTACAGGGAAGTTGCCGTAATACTAGCCGATGGTGCCTGCAAAACTACATGGAAAACGGTTGAGAATTGACGTCTGAATTGACGTCTAAATGAATAACTTTTAATAATACTCAATCAAATTTCACACCAATCTCATTAATAACTTTTGCGGTAATTAATCAAACTTCGCCAAATTTACAGGGCAGTTGTCGTAATACCAGCCGATGGTGCCTGCAAAACAACATGGAAAACGGTTGAGAATATTGACGTCTGAATTGACGTCTAAATGAATAACTTTTAATAATACTCAATCAAATTTCACACCAATCTCATTAATAACTTTCGCAGTAATCAATCAAACTTCGCCAAATTTACACGGAAGCTGTCGTAATTCCAGCCGATGGTGCCTGCAAAACTACAGCGAAAACGGTTGAGAATTGACGTCTGAATTGACGTCTAAATGAATAACTTTTAATACCACTCGATCAAATTTCACACCAATCTCTTTAATAATTTTTGCAGTAATAAATCAAACTTCGCAAAGTTTACATTAATCAAACTTCGCCAAATTTACATTGAAGTTGCCGTAATAACAGCCAATGTTGCCTGCAAAACTACATGGGAAACGGTTGAGAATTGACGTCTGAATTGACGTCTAAATGAATAACTTTTAATAATAGTCAATCAAATTTCACGCCAAGCTCATTAATAACTTCTGCAATAATTAATCAAACTTCGCCAAATTTACACGGAAGTTGCCGCAATACCAGCCGATGGTGCCTGCAAAACTACATCGAAAACGGTTGAGAATTGACGTCTGATTTGACGTCTAAATGAATAACTTTTAATAACACTCGATCAAATTTCACACCAATCTCTTTAATAATTTTTGCAGTAATAAATCAAACTTCGCAAAGTTTACATTAACCCATTAAAGCCCAACTTTTTAAAACAGAGCCTCCTAGTCGAAAATATAATACATTGCTACGATTAGACTATTATTACAATTTTAAATTTAAAAAAATTTTTTTTTTTTTTTTTAAAGTTGTTACTGGGACTGGCAATTTTTTTTGCCAGTGGGCTTTAGAGGGGTCAATGAAATGTGTTTATTGTGACCAGTAGCAGTATTAGTAAATTAGCTTTACGTCACTTTTCGGCACAAATGGTATTTTACGTGACATTATAATGCGATAAAAACGTTGTAGTCAATTAATGAGATGAATGATGTACAGATGATGATGTGAGGGTGGGGGTCATAGGACATAGTGGGTTATTGAGAGCGTTTTCTTTCGCTCGCCCAATAAGGGGTTCTGGGCATGTCGAGGCGATCTACCCCAGACATGCCCAGACTTGGGTTTCGCTGTGCAATTTAATGCTGAAACTCCGTGGCATTTCGCGCAGCGTTTAGATTATGGCCAGATAGGAGGAGGCTGCAGCTTCCCTTGAATGATTGCTGTAGACTAGTGCTTCCATACCATGCCGTACAGCATGCAACTGACGGAACAGATCTCTAATGACCCTCCCCGGATGGGGGTGACAAGTACAACTACTAACAATCATCCCAGTACCCCTAGATATGGTCGATGTAGTGACCAACACTGGTAACCACTCCCACGAGAAGTATCATACATAAATGAATTTTATTCCATACTGAGACTAGGGGGTGTTTCTAGACCCGCAAATATACGGTTTTACGTGATACATGTATATCCTGGAGACCACAAGTTGAAACTGAGCCTTATTGGTTTCTCACGGATGAAATGCTTTGTGCCATGTTTACCAAAATAAGGTATCAAGGTTTCGTCAATGCTGAATCCTCAGCCACATCTGTCTGCTTGAAAACTCCAAGCAACTCTTCAAATATCGGTCGAACCTTGTAGTATGCCTATCTGTCACCTAAGAAATTAGTATTATCTCTAAAATAAAGATCACTTATGATAACATCGAGCCTGTTCTGCTTCAGAGAATCAGAGACCAGAGAATTGTGAATATCAGCTCATTCTGACCAATAAAGCCTGTTATATGGTAGTCGATTGTATCCAGATAGAAGCATGATACCTAACAATGTTAGAGCCTCCATCTTATCTACACCGAGGCTTCTTTCCTTTTGCTGAGAATATAGGTTGTACTCCCTCTGCATGCTATCAACCAGATTGTGGGGGAACATGAGAGAAATACGGTCCCAGGAGATTTAACATTCTCTTTCATTAAATCTTGTACATTTCATACACATCTCAATGACACCATCTACTTCCTCGCTTTCTGATCTGCTTTACAGTAGTTGGCTCATCCCTCGCAGCGTATTGAAACATGGAGAGGATACATGTCAATCAAAGACACCATAAGTGCCCACTGGCAAATTTTCTTGCCAGTACCTACATTTTCAATTGCAATTTCTTCATAGTATATGTCATTTAGCAGACAAACAATTATTATTAGAAAAGGATGGAAATGTGCTAAACATATCAGCATGCTCGGGGATTTAGTACCAGACAGTCTACATAACAAACATAGTGTATTTCGCTGCATCATTTTACAGAATGGTTTATTACTACAGACTATAATACCATGTATTATCCCACTGGCAAATTTTTTTGCCATGTA
This sequence comes from Flabesymbios commensalis, assembly GCA_964017125.1. Classification (NCBI taxonomy): domain Eukaryota; kingdom Metazoa; phylum Annelida; class Polychaeta; order Terebellida; family Flabelligeridae; genus Flabesymbios; species Flabesymbios commensalis. The sequence continues at coordinate 29,661 of CAXHKU010000123.1, forward strand.
AATTATAAGTCTTTTTATGCATAGGTATGAATCTTTTTTTATCATTACAATTACATGGTGAAAATCACCACACATGACAGTTTCTTTATGAATATTGACTTACTTACTACAAGATATGTAAAAAACTACTTATTTGTATTTTCCACGACGATAAAGTAGCATTTTGTAAGTACTATTTTCTGACAAACTTAAGCGTTGCTAAGCGTTGGTATCAACTATCAATTGCATAAAATGTAGTTAACCAAGACGTCAAGGGAGTTTACAACGGGTTCAAGTTGTGTAGCCATTTAAAATATTTTTTTTATTGTGACGTCACACAAAACCGTCACTGGCAAAAAAACTTGCCAGTGGGCTTTAATGGGTTAATCAAACTTCGCCAAATTTACAGGGAAGTTGCCGTAATACCAGCCGATGGTGCCTGTAAAACTACATGAAAAACAGTTAAGAATTGACGTCTGAATTGACGTCTAAATGAATAACTTTTAATAATACTCAATCAAATTTCACACCAATCTCATTAATAACTTATGCAGTAATTAATCAAACTTCGCCAAATTTACATGGAAGTTGCCGTAATAACAGCCGATGTTGCCTGCAAAACTACATGGAAAACGGTTGAGAATTGACGTCTGAATTGACGTCTAAATGAATAACTTTTAATAATACTCAATCAAATTTCACTCCAATCTCATTAATAACTTTTGCAGTAATTAATCAAACTTCGCCAAATTTACAGGGCGGTTGCCGTAATAACAGCCAATGTTGCCTGCAAAACTACATGGGAAACGGTTGAGAATTCACGTCTGAATTGACGTCTAAATGAATAACTTTTAATAATAGTCAATCAAATTTCACGCCAAGCTCATTAATAACTTCTGCAATAATTAATCAAACTTCGCCAAATTTACACGGAAGTTGCCGTAATACCAGCCGATGTACACTCCGTAGCAGTGTGTGTGCCTACACACTGCTACGCCGTGTGCTGATTCATGCCGACTGCAGGTTGCCTTCCCCGACCCCTTCCACCACCCTCCCCCTGTATGAAATGATTACTTGTTTCATTCAAACGAAACTTCAGCTCGGGCATGATTTTCAGCGTAACGCGACAGTGTTTAAATGGGGACAGTGTACAGCCGATGGTGCCTGCAAAACTACATGGGAAACGGTTGAGAATTCACGTCTGAATTGACGTCTAAATGAATAACTTTTAATAATAGTCAATCAAATTTCACGCCAAGCTCATTAATAACTTCTGCAATAATTAATCAAACTTCGCCAAATTTACACGGAAGTTGCCGTAATACCAGCCGATGGTGCCTGCAAAACTACATCGAAAACGGTTGAGAATTGACGTCTGAATTGACGTCTAAATGAATAACTTTTAATAATACTCAATCAAATTTCACACAAATCTCATTATATAACTTTTGCAGTAATTAATCAAACTTTGCCAAATTTACAGGGAAGTTGCCGTAATACTAGCCGATGGTGCCTGCAAAACTACATGAAAAACGGTTGAGAATAGACGTCTGAATTGACGTCTAAATGAATAACTTTTAATAATACTCAATCAAATTTCACACCAATCTCATTAATAACTTTCGCGGTAATTAATCAAACTTCGCCAAATTTACAGGGCAGTTGTCGTGATCCCAGCCGATGGTGCCTGCAAAACTACATGGAAAACGGTTGAGAATATTGACGTCTGAATTGACGTCTAAATGAATAACTTTTAATAATACTCAATCAAATTTCACACCAATCTCATTAATAACTTTCGCAGTAATCAATCAAACTTCGCCAAATTTACACGGAAGTTGCCGTGATACCAGCCGATAGTGCCTGCAAAAATACATCGAAAACGGTTTAGAATTGACGTCTGAATTGACGTCTAAATGAATAACTTTTAATAATAGTCAATCAAATTTCACGCCAAGCTCATTAATAACTTCTGCAATAATTAATCAAACTTCGCCAAATTTACGCGGAAGTTGCCGTAATACCAGCCGATGGTGCCTGCAAAACTACATCGAAAACGGTTGAGAATTGACGTCTGAATTGACGTCTAAATGAATAACTTTTAATAACACTCGATCAAATTTCACACCAATCTCTTTAATAATTTTTGCAGTAATAAATCAAACTTCGCAAAGTTTACATTAATCAAACTTCGCCAAATTTACAGGGAAGTTGCCGTAATACCAGCCGATGGTGCCTGCAAAACTACATGGAAAACAGTTAAGAATTGACGTCTGAATTGACGTCTAAATGAATAACTTTTTATATTACTCAATCAAATTTCACACCAATCTCATTAATAACTTATGCAGTAATTAATCAAACTTCGCCAAATTTACACGGAAGTTGCCGTAATACCAGCCGATGGTGCCTGCAAAACTACATCGAAAACGGTTGAGAATTGACGTCTGAATTGACGTCTAAATGAATAACTTTTAATAATACTCAATCAAATTTCACACCAATCTCTTTAATAATTTTGGCAGTAATAAACCAAGCTTCGCAAAGTTTACATTAATCAAACTTCGCCAAATTTACAGGGAAGTTGCCGTAATAACAGCCGATGTTGCCTCCAAAACTACATGGAAAACGGTTGAGAATTGACGTCTGAATTGACGTCTAAATGAATAACTTTTAATAATACTCAATCAAATTTCACACCAATCTCAATAATAACTTTAGCAGTAATCAATCAAACTTCGCTAAATTTACAGGGAAGTTGTCGTAATAACAGCCGATGTTGCCTGCAAAGCTACATGGGAAACGGTTGTGAATTCACGTCTCAATTGACGTCTAAATGAATAACTTGTAATAATAGTCAATCAAATTTCACGCCAAGCTCATTAATAACTTCTGCAATAATTAATCAAACTTCGCCAAATTTACACGGAAGTTGCCGTAATACCAGCCGATGGTGCCTGCAAAACTACATGGGAAACGGTTGAGAATTCACGTCTGAATTGACGTCTAAATGAATAACTTTTAATAATAGTCAATCAAATTTCACACCAAGCTCATTAATAACTTTTGCAGTAATTAATCAAACCTCGCCAAATTTACACGGAAATTGCCGTAATACCAGCCGATGGTGCCTGCGAAACTACATCAAAAACGGTTGAGAATTGACGTCTGAATTGACGTCTAAATGAATAACTTTTAATAATACTCAATCAAATTTCACACCAATCTCATTAATAACTTTTGCAGTCATTAATCAAACTTCGCCAAATTTACAGGGCAGTTGTCGTAATACCAGCCGATGGTGCCTGCAAAACTACATGGAAAACGGTTGAGAATTGACGTCTGAATTGACGTCTAAATGAATAACTTTTAATAATACTCAATCAAATTTCACACCAATCTCATTAATAACTTTTGCAGTAATCAATCAAACTTCGCCAAATTTACAGGGAAGTTGCCGTAATAACAGCCAATGTTGCCTGCAAAACTACATGGGAAACGGTTGAGAATTCACGTCTGAATTGACGTCTAAATGAATAACTTTTAATAATACTCAATCAAATTTCACACCAATCTCATTATATAACTTTTGCAGTAATTAATCAAACTTCGCCAAATTTTCAGGGAAGTTGCCGTAATAACAGCCGATGGTACCTGCAAAACTGCATGGAAAACAGTTAAGAATTGACGTCTGAATTGACGTCTAAATGAATAACTTTTAATAATACATGATCAAATTTCACACCAATCTCTTTAATAATTTTTGCAGTAATAAATCAAACTTCGCAAAGCTTACATTAATCAAACTTCGCCAAATTTACAGGGAAGTTGCCGTAATACCAGCCGATGGTGCCTGCAAAACTACATGGATAACAGTTAAGAATTGACGTCCGAATTGACGTCTAAATGAATAACTTTTAATAATACTCAATCAAATTTCACACCAATCTCAATAATAACTTTAGCAGTAATCAATCAAACTTCGCTAAATTTACAGGGAAGTTGCCGTAATAACAGCCAATGTTGCCTGCAAAACTACTTGGGAAACGGTTGTGAATTCACGTCTCAATTGACGTCTAAATGAATAACTTTTAATAATAGTCAATCAAATTTCACCCCAAGCTCATTAATAACTTCTGCAATAATTAATCAAACTTCGCCAAATTTACACGGAAGTTGCCGTAATACCAGCCGATGGTGCCTGCAAAACTACATGGGAAACGGTTGAGAATTCACGTCTGAATTGACGTCTAAATGAATAACTTTTAGTAATAGTCAATCAAATTTCACACCAAGCTCATTAATAACTTTTACAGTAATTAATCAAACTTCGCCAAATTTACACGGAAATTGCCGTAATACCAGCCGATGGTGCCTGCGAAACTACATCGAAAACGGTTGAGAATTGACGTCTGAATTGAATTCTAAATGAATAACTTTTAATAATACTCAATCAAATTTCACACCAATCTCATTAATAACTTTTGCAGTAATTAATCAAACTTCGCCAAATTTACAGGGCAGTTGTCGTAATACCAGCCGATGGTGCCTGCAAAACTACATGGAAAACGGTTGAGAATTGACGTCTGAATTGACGTCTAAATGAATAACTTTTAATAATACTCAATCAAATTTCACACCAATCTCATTAATAACTTTTGCAGTAATCAATCAAACTTCGCTAAATTTACAGGGAAGTTGCCGTAATAACAGCCAATGTTGCCTGCAAAACTACATGGGAAACGGTTGAGAATTCACGTCTGAATTGACGTCTAAATGAATAACTTTTAATAATACTCAATCAAATTTCACACCAATCTCAATATATAACTTTTGCAGTAATTAATCAAACTTCGCCAAATTTTCAGGGAAGTTGCCGTAATACCAGCCGATGGTACCTGCAAAACTACATGGAAAACAGTTAAGAATTGACGTCTGAATTGCGTCTAAATGAATAACTTTTAATAATACATGATCAAATTTCACACCAATCTCTTTAATAATTTTTGCAGTAATAAATCAAACTTCGCAAAGTTTACATTAATCAAACTTCGCCAAATTTACAGGGAAGTTGCCGTAATACCAGCCGATGGTGCCTGCAAAACTACATGGATAACAGTTAAGAATTGACGTCCGAATTGACGTCTAAATGAATAAATTTTAATAATACTCAATCAAATTTCACACCAATCTCAATAATAACTTTAGCAGTAATCAATCAAACTTCGCTAAATTTACAGGGAAGTTGCCGTAATAACAGCCAATGTTGCCTGCAAAACTACATGGGAAACGGTTGTGAATTCACGTCTCAATTGACGTCTAAATGAATAACTTTTAATAATAGTCAATCAAATTTCACGCCAAGCTCATTAATAACTTCTGCAATAATTAATCAAACTTCGCCAAATTTACACGGAAGTTGCCGTAATACCAGCCGATGGTGCCTGCAAAACTACATGGGAAACGGTTGAGAATTCACGTCTGAATTGACGTCTAAATGAATAACTTTTAATAATAGTCAATCAAATTTCACACCAAGCTCATTAATAACTTTTGCAGTAATTAATCAAACTTCGCCAAATTTACACGGAAATTGCCGTAATACCAGCCGATGGTGCCTGCGAAACTACATCGAAAACGGTTGAGAATTGACGTCTGAATTGACGTCTAAATGAATAACTTTTAATAATACTCAATCAAATTTCACACCAATCTCATTAATAACTTTTGCAGTAATTAATCAAACTTCGCCAAATTTACAGGGCAGTTGTCGTAATACCAGCCGATGGTGCCTGCAAAACTACATGGAAAACGGTTGAGAATTGACGTCTGAATTGACGTCTAAATGAATAACTTTTAATAATACTCAATCAAATTTCACACCAATCTCATTAATAACTTTTGCAGTAATCAATCAAACTTCGCTAAATTTATAGGGAAGTTGCCGTAATAACAGCCAATGTTGCCTGCAAAACTACATGGGAAACGGTTGAGAATTCACGTCTGAATTGACGTCTAAATGAATAACTTTTAATAATACTCAATCAAATTTCACACCAATCTCATTATATAACTTTTGCAGTAATTAATCAAACTTCGCCAAATTTTCAGGGAAGTTGCCGTAATACCAGCCGATGGTACCTGCAAAACTACATGGAAAACAGTTAAGAATTGACGTCTGAATTGACGTCTAAATGAATAAATTTTAATAATACATGATCAATTTTCACACCAATCTCTTTAATAATTTTTGCAGTAATAAATCAAACTTCGCAAAGTTTACATTAATCAAACTTCGCCAAATTTACAGGGAAGTTGCCGTAATACCAGCCGATGGTGCCTGCAAAACTACATGGAAAACAGTTAAGAATTGACGTCCGAAGTGACGTCTAAATGAATAACTTTTAATAATACTCATTCAAATTTCACACCAATCTCATTAATAACTTATGCAGTAATTAATCAAACTTCGCCAAATTTACAGGGAAGTTGCCGTAATAACAGCCGATGTTGCCTGCAAAACTACATGGAAAACGGTTGAGAATTGACGTCTGCATTGACGTCTAAATGAATAACTTTTAATAATACTCAATCAAATTTCACACCAATCTCATTAATAACTTTTGCGGTAATTAATTAAACATCGCCAAATTTACAGGGCAGTTGTCGTAATACCAGCCGATGGTGCCTGCTAAACTACATGGAAAACGGTTGAGAATTGACGTCTGAATTGACGTCTAAATGAATAACTATTAATAATACTCAATCAAATTTCACACCAATCTCAATAATAACTTTTGCAGTAATCAATCAAACTTCGCTAAATTTACAGGGAAGTTGCCGTAATAAAAGCCAATGTTGCCTGCAAAACTACATGGGAAACGGTTGAGAATTGACGTCTGAATTGACGTCTAAATTAATAACTTTTAATAATACTCAATCAAATTTCACACCAATCTCATTAATAACTTTTGCAGTAATTAATCAAACCTCGCCAAATTTACAGGGCAGTTGTCGTAATACCAGCCGATGGTGCCTGCAAAACTACATGGAAAACGGTTGAGAATTGACGTCTGAATTGACGTCTAAATGAATAACTTTTAATAATACTCAATCAAATTTCACACCAATCTCATTAATAACTTTTGCAGTAATCAATCAAACTTCGCTAAATTTACAGGGAAGTTGCCGTAATAACAGCCAATGTTGCCTGCAAAACTACATGGGAAACGGTTGAGAATTCACGTCTGAATTGACGTCTAAATGAATAACTTTTAATAATACTCAATCAAATTTCACACCAATCTCATTATATAACTTTTGCAGTAATTAATCAAACTTCGCCAAATTTACACGGAAATTGCCGTAATACCAGCCGATGGTGCCTGCGAAACTACATCGAAAACGGTTGAGAATTGACGTCTGAATTGACGTCTAAATGAATAACTTTTAATAATACTCAATCAAATTTCACAACAATCTCATTAATAACTTTTGCAGTAATTAATCAAACTTCGCCAAATTTACACGGAAATTGCCGTTATACCAGCCGATGGTGCCTGCGAAACTACATCGAAAACGGTTGAGAATTGACGTCTGAATTGACGTCTAAATGAATAACTTTTAATAATACTCAATCAAATTTCACACCAATCTCATTAATAACTTTTGCAGTAATAAATCAAATTTCGCTAAATTTACAGGGAAGTTGCCGTAATAACAGCCAATGTTGCCTGCAAAACTACATGGGAAACGGTTGAGAATTCACGTCTGAATTGACGTCTAAATGAATAACTTTTAATAATACTCAATCAAATTTCACACCAATCTCATTATATAACTTTTGCAGTAATTAATCAAACTTCGCCAAATTTTCAGGGAAGTTGCCGTAATACCAGCCGATGGTACCTGCAAAACTACATGGAGAACAGTTAAGAATTGACGTCTGAATTGACGTCTAAATGAATAACTTTTAATAATACATGATCAAATTTCACACCAATCTCATTAATAACTTATGCAGTAATTAATCAAACTTCGTCAAATTTACAGGGAAGGTGCCGTAATAACAGCCGATGTTTCCTGCAAAACTACATGGGAAACGGTTGAGAATTCACGTCTCAATTGACGTCTAAATGAATAACTTTTAATAATAGTCAATCAAATTTCACACCAAGCTCATTAATAACTTTTGCAGTAATTAATCAAACTTCGCCAAATTTACACGGAAATTGCCGTAATACCAGCCGATGGTGCCTGCGAAACTACATCGAAAACGGTTGAGAATTGACGTCTGAATTGACGTCTAAATGAATAACTTTTAATAATACTCAATCAAATTTCACACCAATCTCATTAATAACTTTTGCAGTAATTAATCAAACTTCGCCAAATTTACAGGGCAGTTGTCGTAATACCAGCCGATGGTGCCTGCAAAACTACATGGAAAACGGTTGAGAATTGACGTCTGAATTGACGTCTAAATGAATAACTTTTAATAATACTCAATCAAATTTCACACCAATCTCATTAATAACTTTTGCAGTAATCAATCAAACTTCGCTAAATTTACAGGGAAGTTGCCGTAATAACAGCCAATGTTGCCTGCAAAACTACATGGGAAACGGTTGAGAATTCACGTCTGAATTGACGTCTAAATGAATAACCTTTAATAATACTCAATCAAATTTCACACCGATCTCATTATATAACTTTTGCAGTAATTAATCAAACTTCGCCAAATTTTCAGGGAAGTTGCCGTAATACCAGCCGATGGTACCTGCAAACCTACATGGAAAACAGTTAAGAATTGACGTCTGAATTGACGTCTAAATGAATAACTTGTAATAATACATGATCAAATTACATAACAATCTCTTTAATAATTTTTGCAGTAATGAATCAAACTTCGCAAAGTTTACATTAATCAAACTTCGCCAAATTTACAGGGAAGTTGCCGTAATACCAGCCGATGGTGCCTGCAAAACTACATGGAAAACAGTTAAGAATTGACGTCCGAATTGACGTCTAAATGAATAACTTTTAATAATACTCAATCAAATTTCACACCAATCTCATTAATAACTTATGCAGTAATTAATCAAACTTCGCCAAATTTACAGGGAAGTTGCCGTAATAACAGCCGATATTGCCTGCTAAACTACATGGAAAACGGTTGAGAATTGACGTCTGCATTGACGTCTAAATGAATAACTTCTAATAATACTCAATCAAATTTCACACCAATCTCATTAATAACTTTTGCGGTAATTAATTAAACTTCGCCAAATTTTCAGGGAAGTTGCCGTAATACCAGCCGATGGTACCTGCAAAACTACATGGAAAACAGTTAAGAATTGACGTCTGAATTGACGTCTAAATGAATAACTTTTAATAATACATGATCAAATTTCACACCAATCTCTTTAATAATTTTTGCAGTAATAAATCAAACTTCGCAAAGTTTACATTAATCAAACTTCGCCAAATTTACAGGGAAGTTGCCGTAATACCAGCCGATGGTGCCTGCAAAACTACATGGAAAACAGTTAAGAATTGACGTCCGAATTGACGTCTAAATGAATAACTTTTAATAATACTCAATCAAATTTCACACCAATCTCAATAATAACTTTAGCAGTAATCAATCAAACTTCGCTAAATTTACAGGGAAGTTGCCGTAATAACAGCCAATGTTGCCTGCAAAACTACATGGGAAACGGTTGTGAATTCACGTCTCAATTGACGTCTAAATGAATAACTTTTAATAATAGTCAATCAAATTTCACCCCAAGCTCATTAATAACTTCTGCAATAATTAATCAAACTTCGCCAAATTTACACGGAAGTTGCCGTAATACCAGCCGATGGTGCCTGCAAAACTACATGGGAAACGGTTGAGAATTCACGTCTGAATTGACGTCTAAATGAATAACTTTTAATAATAGTCAATCAAATTTCACACCAAGCTCATTAATAACTTTTGCAGTAATTAATCAAACTTCGCCAAATTTACACGGAAATTGCCGTAATACCAGCCGATGGTGCCTGCGAAACTACATCGAAAACGGTTGAGAATTGACGTCTGAATTGACGTCGAAATGAATAACTTTTAATAATACTCAATCAAATTTCACACCAATCTCATTATATAACTTTTGCAGTAATTAATCAAACTTCGCCAAATTTTCAGGGAAGTTGCCGTAATACCAGCCGATGGTACCTGCAAAACTACATGGAAAACAATTAAGAATTGACGTCTGAATTGACGTCTAAATGAATAACTTTTAATAATACATGATCAAATTTCACACCAATCTCTTTAATAATTTTTGCAGTAATAAATCAAACTTCGCAAAGTTTACATTAATGAAACTTCGCCAAATTTACAGGGAAGTTGCCGTAATACCAGCCGATGGTGCCTGCAAAACTACATGGGAAACGGTTGAGAATTCACGTCTGAATTGACGTCTAAATGAATAACTTTTAATAATACTCAATCAAATTTCACACCGATCTCATTATATAACTTTTGCAGTAATTAATCAAACTTCGCCAAATTTTCAGGGAAGTTGCCGTAATACCAGCCGATGGTACCTGCAAAACTACATGGAAAACAGTTAAGAATTGACGTCTGAATTGACGTCTAAATGAATAACTTTTAATAATACATGATCAAATTTCACACCAATCTCTTTAATAATTTTTGCAGTAATAAATCAAACTTCGCAAAGTTTACATTAATCAAACTTCGCCAAATTTACAGGGAAGTTGCCGTAATACCAGCCGATGGTGCCTGCAAAACTACATGGAAAACAGTTAAGAATTGACGTCCGAATTGACGTCTAAATGAATAACTTTTAATAATACTCAATCAAATTTCACACCAATCTCAATAATAACTTTAGCAGTAATCAATCAAACTTCGCTAAATTTACAGGGAAGTTGCCGTAATAACAGCCAATGTTGCCTGCAAAACTACATGGGAAACGGTTGTGAATTCACGTCTCAATTGACGTCTAAATGAATAACTTTTAATAATAGTCAATCAAATTTCACCCCAAGCTCATTAATAACTTCTGCAATAATTAATCAAACTTCGCCAAATTTACACGGAAGTTGCCGTAATACCAGCCGATGGTGCCTGCAAAACTACATGGGAAACGGTTGAGAATTCACGTCTGAATTGACGTCTAAATGAATAACTTTTAATAATAGTCAATCAAATTTCACACCAAGCTCATTAATAACTTTTGCAGTAATTAATCAAACTTCGCCAAATTTACACGGAAATTGCCGTAATACCAGCCGATGGTGCCTGCGAAACTACATCGAAAACGGTTGAGAATTGACGTCTGAATTGACGTCGAAATGAATAACTTTTAATAATACTCAATCAAATTTCACACCAATCTCATTATATAACTTTTGCAGTAATTAATCAAACTTCGCCAAATTTTCAGGGAAGTTGCCGTAATACCAGCCGATGGTACCTGCAAAACTACATGGAAAACAATTAAGAATTGACGTCTGAATTGACGTCTAAATGAATAACTTTTAATAATACATGATCAAATTTCACACCAATCTCTTTAATAATTTTTGCAGTAATAAATCAAACTTCGCAAAGTTTACATTAATGAAACTTCGCCAAATTTACAGGGAAGTTGCCGTAATACCAGCCGATGGTGCCTGCAAAACTACATGGGAAACGGTTGAGAATTCACGTCTGAATTGACGTCTAAATGAATAACTTTTAATAATACTCAATCAAATTTCACACCGATCTCATTATATAACTTTTGCAGTAATTAATCAAACTTCGCCAAATTTTCAGGGAAGTTGCCGTAATACCAGCCGATGGTACCTGCAAACCTACATGGAAAACAGTTAAGAATTGACGTCTGAATTGACGTCTAAATGAATAACTTGTAATAATACATGATCAAATTACATAACAATCTCTTTAATAATTTTTGCAGTAATAAATCAAACTTCGCAAAGTTTACATTAATCAAACTTCGCCAAATTTACA
>CAXHKU010000124.1:0-32421 GCA_964017125.1 Flabesymbios commensalis
AATTGGCTGGTATGTAAACGACTTCACTGTTACCAGTGGCGGATCCAGGGGGGGGGGGAGCGATCCCCCCCCCCCCCCTTTTCTTGGCAAATACTTTAAAAAGTCCCTTATTTGGCTAAAATTTACCAAAACATCTTGGGGGCAAGCCCCCAAAACCTTCACAAGATGTTGTTTGTTGTAGCAGCATAGCAGAAGTCAAACTACAAATACGCTGTAGGTGTAACAGAACTGGTTTATATTGGATGAACTATGTATTGAAATTCTGAAGGAGATATTTCTTACAAAATCCTAGATAACGATAACGAATGCATTTATAAGATGAGTGTAGTTTCTGACGATGGAGTTGATTATTGGTACCTAGACTGAATTTTAGTTATTTGGATAACATTTATAACTTCAACATTTTGGGAAGAAAATTACAGATCAAAAATAAGATTTTTCATTTATTTTTCACAAATATTTTACAATATCATTTTGAAAACTTGTCAACGTGAAAATCGGTCAATGCGTGACCAGAATTCGTTAAATCTATGGCCGTTATTTCATAGTTGGGCAGCAGATATTGTCTGGAATGTAAAATAGATGTGATATTAAATGCACATTCAAAACCCCCTAGTCAAAAGGGCTGCGGCCGCCATCTTGGATTCCTAAAAATGCTCATTGTTGCAGGTTTAGCAACTAAGCTAGTTTTAAGAGCCAATGCTGCAAGCGAACTCACCATACAATGAACCACTGTAAATGTCGAAATAATACATACAGACCAGTGAACCAACCATACAAAAAGAAACACTCGGGAAATGTTGGCATAATACCTACAAACAAGCCAGCTCACCATATAATAAACCACTCTGTAAATGTCGGCATAATACCTACAGACAAGTGAACCAACCATACAAATAGTAGCTAAATTTGGATATATTTCTTGCAAAATCCTAGATAACAATAACGAATGCATTGATAAGATGAGTGTAGTTCCTGACGATGGAGTTGATTATTGGTACCTAGACTGAATTTTAGTTATTTGGATGACATTTATAACTTCAACATTTTGGGAAGAAAATTACAGATCGAAAATAAGATTTTTCATTTATTTTTCACAAATATTTTACAATATCATTTTGAAAACTTATCAACGTTACCTGTACCTATTACTTAATAGGTATTACTTTTCATGTATTCTTGTTAAAGTATATGTCAATATGTCACATCTATATCAATATAAATCTTTTTTTATCACTTTAAAAATCGGTCAATGCGTGACTTAGATTCATGAAATCTATGGCCGTCATTTCATATATAAACAGCAAATATCGTCTGTATTGTAAAATGAATGTGGTAGATTACCTTAGAACACTCAAAACCCCCTACCACCCTAGTCTCAGCGTATTAGAGACCTATGTATGTCACACGAATCAAAAGTTGTTAATGACCCTATATCCAAGAGGACCTGGGCCGACTTCTTAGATTCCTGAAAACGCTATTTGCTGCAGGTTTAGCAACTATACCTATATTGCTTATCATTTTTCGCGCATTCTTTTTAAAATAAATGTCAATCTATTTCAATATACATCTTTGTTTATAATTTCGAAAAACGGTCAATGTGTGACCAGAATTCGTTAAATCTATGGCCGTTATCTCATAGTTAGGCAGCAAATATTGTCTGGATTGTAAAATAGATGTGATAAATGCACATTCAAAACCCCCTAAGCAACTAAGCTAGTTTTAAGAGCCAAAGTGTATCTGACTCAGGCTATACAAAACATACAATAACCAGATAATGGCCAGATAGACAAGGTGTATCTGACTCAGGCTGTACCAAACATACAATAACCAGATGATGATCAGGTAGACAAGGTGTATCTGACTTGAACTGTTCAAAACAAACAATAACCAGATAATGACCAGGTAGACAAGGTGTATCTGACTCAGACTGTACAAAACACACAATAACCAGATAATGACCAGGTAGACAAGATGTATCTGACTCAGGCTGTATAAAACACACAATAACTAGATAATGACCAGGTAGACTAAGTGTATCTGACTCAGGCTGTACAAAACACACAATAACCAGATAATGACCAGATAGACAAGGTGTATCTGACTCAGGCTGTACAAAACATACAATAACCAGATAATGACCAGGTAGACAAGATGTATCTGACTCAGGCTGTGTAAAACACACAATAACTAGATAATGACCAGGTAGACTAAGTGTATCTGACTCAGGCTGTACAAAACACACAATAACCAGATAATGACCAGATAGACAAGGTGTATCTGACTCAGGCTGTACAAAACATACAATAACCAGATAATGACCAGGTAGACAAGATGTATCTGACTCAGGCTGTGTAAAACACACAATAACTAGATAATGACCAGGTAGACAAGGTGTATCTGACTCAGGCTGTACAAAACATACAACAACCAGATAATGACCAGGTAGACAAGGTGTATCTGACTCAGGCTGTACAAAACATACAATAACTAGATAATGACCAGGTAGACAAGGTGTATCTGACTCAGGCTGTACAAAACACACAATAACCAGATAATGACCAGGTGGAGAAGGTGTATCTGACTCAGGCTGTGCAAAACACACAATAACCAGATAATGACCAGGTAGACAAAGTGTATCTGACTCAGGCTGTACAAAACATACAATAACCAGATAATGACCAGGTAGACAAGGTGTATCTGACTCAGGCTGTACAAAACATACAACAACCAGATAATGACCAGGTAGACAAGGTGTATCTGACTCAGGCTGTACAAAACATACAATAACTAGATAATGACCAGGTAGACACGGTGTATTCGGTTCAGACTGTACAAAACACACAATAATCAGATAATGACCAGGTAGACAAGGTGTATCTGACTCAGGCTATACAAAACATACATCAACCAGATAATGACCAAGTAGACAAGGTGTATCTGACTCAGGCTGTACAAAACATACAATAACCAGATAATGACCAGGTAGACAAGGTGTATCTGACTCAGACTATGCGAAACACACAATAACCAGATAATGATCAGGTAGACAAGGTGTATCTGACTTGAACTGTACAAAACAAACAATAACCAGATAATGACCAGGTAGACAAGGTGTATCTGACTCAGGCTGTACAAAACACACAATAACCAGATAATGACCATGTAGACAAAGTGTATCTGACTCAGACTGTACAAAACACACAATAACCAGATGATGACCAGGTAGACTAGGTGTATATGACTCAGGCTGTACAAAACATACAATAACCAGATAATGACCAGGTAGACTAGGTGTATCTGACTCAGACTGTACAAAACAAACAAAAACCAGATGATAACCAGGTAGACAATGTGTATCTGACTCAGACTGTACAAAACATACAATAACCAGATAATGACCAGGTAGACTCGGTGTATTCGGTTCAGACTGTACAAAACACACAATAACGAGATAATGACCAGGTAGACAAGGTGTATCTGACTCACGCTGTACAAAAGACACAATAACCAGATAATGACCAGGTAGACGAAGTGTAACTGGTTCAGCCTGTATAAAACACACAATAACGAGGTACAAAATGACCAGGTAGACACTGTGTATCTGACTCAGACTGTACAAAACACACAATAACCAGATAATGACCATATAGACAAGGTGTATCCGACTCAGGCTGTACAAAACACACAATAACCAGATAATGACCAGGTAGAAAAGGTGTATCTGCCTCAGGCTGTACAAAAGACATAATAACCAGATAATGACCAGGTAGACAAGGTGTATCTGACTCAGACTGTACACAACACACAATAACCAGATAGCCTAATGACCAGATAGACAAGGTGTATCTGACTCAAACTGTACAAAACACACAATAACCAGATAATGACCATGTAGACGAGGCGTATCTGCCTCCGGCTGTACAAAACACACAATAACCAGATAATGACCAGGTAGAGAAGGTGTATCTGACTCAGACTGTACAAAACACACAATAACTAGATAATGACCAGATAGAAAAGGTGTATCTGACTCAGGCTGTACAAAACACACAATAACCAGATAATGACCAGATAGACAAGGTGTATCTGACTCAGGCTGTACAAAATACACAATAACCAGATGATGACCCGGCTCAGTTGACGGTTTACTTGGTGAAGGTTCTACAGTTGACGGTTTACATGGTGAAGGTTCTACAGTTGACAGTTTACACTGTGAAGGTTCTACAGTTGACGGTTTACTTGGTGAAGGTTCTACTGTTGACGGTTTACATGGTGAAGGTTCTACAGTTGACGGTTTACATGGTGAAGGTTCTACAGTTCACGGTTTACATGTTGGAGGTTCTACAGTTGACAGTTTACATGGTGAAGGTTTTGCAGTTGACGGTTCACATGGTGAAGGTTCTACAGTTGACGGTTTACTTTGCGAAGGTTCTACAGTTGACGGCTTACATGGTGAAGGTTCTACAGTTGACGGTTCACATGGTGAAGGTTCTACAGTTGACGGTTTACTTGGTGAAGGTTCTACAGTTGACGGTTTACATGGTGAAGGTTCTACAATTGACGGTTTACATGGTGAAGATTCTACAGTTGACGATTTACATGGTAAAGGTTCTACAGTTGACGGTTTACATGGTGAAGGTTTTACAGTTGACGGTTTACATGTTGAAGGTTCTACAGTTGACGGTTTACATAGTGAAGGTTCTACAGTTGACGGTTTACATGGTGAAGGTTCTACAGTTGACGGTTTACATTGTGAATGTTCTACAGTTCACGGTTCACATGGTGAAAGTTCTACAGTTGACGGTTTACATGGTAAAGGTTCTACAGTTGACGGTTTACACGGTGAAGTTTCTACAGTTGACGGTTTACATGGTGAAAATTTTACAGTTGACGGCTCACATGGTAAACGTTTTACAGTTGACGGTTTACATGGTGGAGGCTCTACAGTCGACGGTTTACATGGTTAAGGTTCTACAGTTGACGGTTTACATGGTGAGGGTTCTACTGTTGACGGTTCACATGATGAAGGTTCTACAGTTGACGGTTTACATGGTGAAGGTTCCACAGTTGACAGTTTACACGGAGGAGGTTCTACAGTTGACAGTTTACACGGTGAAGGTTCTACAGTTGACGGTTTACATGGTGGAGGTTCTGCAGTTGACGGTTTACATGGTGAAGGTTCTAAAGTTGACGGTTTACATGGTGGAGGTTCTACAGTTGACGATTTACTTGGTGAAGGTTCTACAATTGACGGTTTACATGATGAAGATTCTACAGTTGACGATTTACATGGTAAAGGTTCTACAGTTGACGGTTTACACGGTGAAGGTTCTACAGTTGACGGTTTACATGGTGAAGGTTCCACAGTTGACAGTTTACACGGAGAAGGTTCTACAGTTGACAGTTTACACGGTGAAGGCTCTACAGTTGACGGTTTACATGGTGGAGGTTCTACAGTTGACGGTTTACATGGTGAAGGTTCTAAAGTTAACGGTTTACATGGTGGAGGTTCTACAGTTGACGATTTACTTGGTGAAGGTTCTACAATTGACGGTTTACATGGTGAAGATTCTACAGTTGACGATTTACATGGTAAAGGTTCTACAGTTGACGGTTTACACGGTGAAGGTTCTACAGTTGACGGTTTACATGGTGAAGGTTCCACAGTTGACAGTTTACACGGAGAAGGTTCTACAGTTGACAGTTTACACGGTGAAGGTTCTACAGTTGACGGTTTACATGGTGGAGGTTCTACAGTTGACGGTTTACATGGTGAAGGTTCTAAAGTTGACGGTTTACATGACGGAGGTTCTACAGTTGACGATTTACTTGGTGAAGGTTCTACAATTGACGGTTTACATGGTGAAGATTCTACAGTTGACGATTTACATGGTAAAGGTTCTACAGTTGACGGTTTACACGGTGAAGGTTCTACAGTTGACGGTTTACATTGTGAAGGTTCTACAGTTGACGGTTTACATGGTGAAGGTTTTACAGTTGACGGTTTACATGGTGAAGGTTCTACAGTTGACGGTTTACATAGTGAAGGTTCTACAGTTGACGGTTTACATGGTGGAGGTTCTACAGTTGACGGTTTACATTGTGAAGGTTCTACAGTTGACGGTTCACATGGTGAAGGCTCTACAGTTGACGGTTTACATGGTAAAGGTTCTACAGTTGACGGTTTACACGGTGAAGTTTCTACAGTTGACGGTTTACATGGTGAAAATTTTACAGTTGACGGCTCACATGGTAAACGTTTTACAGTTGACGGTTTACATGGTGGAGGCTCTACAGTAGACGGTTTACATGGTTAAGGTTCTACAGTTGACGGTTTACATGGTGAGGGTTCTACTGTTGACGGTTCACATGATGAAGGTTCTACAGTTGACGGTTTACATGGTGAAAATTTTACAGTTGACGGCTCACATGGTAAACGTTCTACAGTTGACGGTTTACATGGTGGAGGCTCTACAGTTGACGATTTACATGGTGGAGGTTCTACAGTTGACGGTTTACATGGTGAAGGTTCCACAGTTGACAGTTTACACAGAGAAGGTTCTACAGTTGACAGTTTACACGGTAAAGGTTCTACAGTTGACGGTTTACATGGTGAAGGTTCTACAGTTGACGGTTTACATGGTGAAGGTTCTACAGTTGACGGTTTACATGGTGAAGGTTCCACAGTTGACAGTTTACACAGAGAAGGTTCTACAGTTGACAGTTTACACGGTGAAGGTTCTACATTTGACGGTTTACATGGTGGAGGTTCTACAGTTGACGGTTTACATGGTGGAGGTTCTAAAGTTGACGGTTTACATGGTGGAGGTTCTACAGTTGACGATTTACTTGGTGAAGGTTCTACAATTGACGGTTTACATGGTGAAGATTCTACAGTTGACGGTTTACATTGTGAAGGTTCTACAGTTGACGGTTTACATGGTGAAGGTTCTACAGTTGACGGTTTACATGGTGAAGGTTCTACAATTGACGGTTTACATGGTGAAGATTCTACAGTTGACGATTTACATGGTAAAGGCTCTACAGTTGACGGTTTACATGGTGAAGGTTTTACAGTTGACGGTTTACATGGTGAAGGTTCTACAGTTGACGGTTTACATAGTAAAGGTTCTACAGTTGACGGTTTACCAGGCTTGGGGCCAAAGTACTCGGTACTTCGGTACTTTGGTACTCGAGTACCGATTTTGCAGTACTCGTCGGTACTCAGTACTCGTACTTTTAAAAAGTACTTGTACTCGTACTTGTACTCAAGTACTTTTAAAAATAAAAGTACTTTTAACGAGTACTTACGAGTACTTTACGAGTACTAGTCATCTTAAATTGATTCAAAATAGCTCACAGACAAATCCTAAATCATTATTGCAGGATATGAAACATTCAGTTAATGATTCTTTTACCATCCGTTTAGCTATTATATTAAAAAATGATTTAATAAATACTTTGAAATTATTTCAAAACTAGTCCAATTACTTACATCAACTTTTAACAAAAGTACACTTTTTTACAATATAATGCTGCTAATTGCTTGTTCTGCCTTGTATATACTAGTATCCTCGTGTAGTTCACAAGATAATTATATAACTATTCTCAAAAAAAAGACAAGAGACGTTTCTTTGGAAAACAGGAATATATGTTGATATATAACATTTACAAGTGACTATACTATACAGTAGGACTAGTAATCATCGAAGGGGGGGGGCGTGATTTTAACAATGATGTCGCGAGATTTAAGAATCACACTTACAACACCTCGTTCTTCGCAGCTAAGCCCAAGAAAACATGAGGCATTGAAACAATGGTGGTATAATGCTGGGCCAACGTTGAAGACTATGTACCAAGCTTACTATAGGTCCTATTAAATATCGTTTTTGCTGGGACGATCGATCGGTATTTTCCCAATTGCGTAGACACTTAGCCGACATTTCCCCAGCACCGAACAAATATTATCACTTCAGTGAACAAGTAGTTTATAACTGGTATCTGTATAAAGCAGTTGAGACTCCGTGTGGACTAAGATATATTAAAACTGCCATAGCTCATACAACTCAGTACCAGTGTTGTGTAAATATAAAAAACACGACCGCGACAACGCGACTTCTTATCTACAGAGACCTCACAATGCCGGGCCAATGTCCACGACATTGGGTCAAAAATTAACCAGCAAGTACGTAGGATTAACACATGATATAACAGTAGTGTTCAAACAAAGATGACCAAAGTAATTAGACGGCAAACATCACCCTTTAACTGCCGCAGTTGTATATCATTATTACAAATCATTTATAAAGCGGTTCATCCAAAAAAAATCGGATCACTGTACATACTAAAAACAAGAAAAATAAAAAAATAAAAGTAGACGAAATTATGCCGAGCTTACAAGACGTCAGGTGTCTAGCGAACTAAACTACCCTAATATGTACAATATATATACATTCAGGTAAGCACCAGTAAGCAGCAGGTAAGTCAAAAAATGTATTTTTATGATCTGTCTATTTTTTAATATCGTGATTATGTAGTTTGTCATTTGAAGCTATAAATTGAGTCAGCAATTATAGCTACAAATTAGAAAAAAATATAATTGTGACACGTTAGTGTCGCGTAAGGGTTAAAGGTGTGAGGTTACATAATGAGTAAATTGGAGGCCTACGACGGCTTTCTATAACCCTCTCCGTCCCCGAAATGTGATGATGAACCGAGTATAAAAATAGATACAACACTGAGGTGCTCGTCCTATAAATTGCATACAAATATATTTTTAAACTAGAAATAGGCTAATTTATCAGCCAGCGTATGCCCGGGCTGAATCTTGTACGGATATACATGTATTATGGTAATACATTTGATTTGATATCACAGTCACCAGCAACTAAAGTGTGCCTGTTATTGCAAAGCCATTCTGCAATGCAAAGCCAAAAGGCAGTTCTGTATACTTTACAAGTAAGCAGATACTGCCTTTTGGATTTTCAGGGCAGAATTGTGATCCGTATACCTTTAATAGCCTTGATCTTTTCCATGACACGATGTGTGTTCAGGCTCATTTAAACGTGTATTACAGTGGCGGCCAAATGTTGGCGGCACTGGCCCAAAATTTTACCATCATTAGGACTACTGAAAGTTTTTAAACTAGCGTGTTTTGCAACGTAAAGCTTTAGACACAGACAATTTGTATACTAGCATGCGCTTATTTATTTATTATGATTCGCCAAATAGTAAGTCTACATATAGCATACAATACGTTGTACACTGATTGGAAAATGCAATATCATATTATTGGCTGGGACATGGCATCATGCAATATTGTCCCATAAAATATTATTTTCACCACTCATGGCCTATATATCTATATGTGACCCGACCTGACAAAATGAATCGTCAGTCGCATATTTAAATATTGGAGTTATTAAGATATCCCGCACCTACACAAAATTACCTTTAACATGGTATATCACAGAACTCTGTAGAGTGTTTAACTCCGAAAATATTGTGTTTTTTTCGAGAGAATGGCTTTTGAAGTTCAAAAAGGCAATTTGTGCACTTTTGGAAAATACCACACAATTGTATTAAAAAAACTAAATAGATAAAATATTTTCTTTATAATCATTTGCCAAAGTGCGACTTAAAACTCATTTTGCCGGATCGGGTCACATACATCAACATGAAGTAACATATATTATAATCAATTATTTATTTAATAAATGTTATGTAATTAATTAGAGTTTACAACAAAAGTACTCGGTACTTGTACTCAAGTACTTCTCAAAGTACTTGTACTTGTACTCAAGTACTTTTGAAAATCCAGTACTTGTACTTGTACTTGTACTCGTCATTTTTTCAAGTACTTGTACTTGTACTCGAGTACTTTTGACCAGTACTCGCCCCAAGCCTGCGGTTTACATGGTGAATTTCTACAGTTGACGGTTTACATTGTGAAGGTTCTACAGTTGACGGTTTACATGGTGAAAGTTCTACAGTTGACGCTTTACACAGTGAAAATTTTACAGTTGACGGCTCACATGGTAAACGCTCTACAGTTGACGGTTTACATGGTGGAGGTTCTACAGTTGACGATTTACATGGTGGAGGTTCTACAATTGACGGTTTACATGGTGAAGGTTCTACAGTTGACGATTTACTTGGTAAAGATTCTACAATTGACGGTTTACATGGTGGAGGTTCTACAGTTGACGATTTACATGGTAAAGGCTCTACAGTTGACGGTTAACTTGGTGAAGGTTCTACAGTTGGCGGTTTACATGGTGGAGGTTCTACAGTTGACGATTTACATGGTAAAGGCTCTACAGTTGACGGTTAACTTGGTGAAGGTTCTACAGTTGACGGTTTACATGGTGGAGGTTCCACAGTTGACGATTTACATGGTAAAGGTTCTACAGTTGACGGTTAACTTGGTGAAGGTTCTACAGTTGACGGTTTACATGGTAAAGGTTCTACAGTTGACGGTTTACTTGGTGAAGGTTCTAACGATTTACATGGTAAAGGTTCTACAGTTGACGGTTTACTTGGTGAAGGTTCTACAGTTGACGGTTTACATGGTGGAGGTTCTACAGTTGAGGGTTCACATGGTGGAGGTTCTACGTTGACGCTTTACATGGTGAAGGTTCTACAGTTGACGGTTTACATGGTAGAGGGTCTACAGTTGACGATTTACATGGTGAAGGTTCTACAGTTGACGCTCTACTTGGTGAAGGTTCTACAGTTGACGGTTTACATGGTAAACGTTCTACAGTTGACGGTTTACATGGTAAACGTTCTACAGTTGACGGTTTACATGGTGGAGGTTCTACAATTGACGGTTTACATGGTGAAGGTTCTACAGTTGACGGTTTACTTGGTGAAGGTTCTACAGTTGACGGTTTACATGGTGAAGGTTCTACAGTTGACGGTTTACATTGTGGAGGTTCTAACGATTTACATGGTAAAGGTTCTACAGTTGATGGTTTACATGGTGAGGTTCTACAGTTGACGGTTCACATGGTGGAGGTTCTAAAGTTGACGGTTTACTTGGTGAAGGTTCTACAGTCGACGGATTACTTGGTGGAGGTTCTACAGTTGACGATTTACATGGTGAAGGTTCTACAGTTGACGGTTTACATTGTGGAGGTTCTACAGTTGACGGTTTACATGGTGAAGGTTCTACAGTTGACGGTTTACATGGTGAAGGTTCTACAGTTGACGGTTTACATGGTGAAGGTTCTACAGTTGACGGTGTACATTGTGGAGGTTCTACAGTTGACGGTTTATGTGGTGAAGGTTCTACAGTTGACGGTTTACATGGCGGAGGTTCTACAGTTGACGGTTTACATTGTGGAGGTTCTACAGTTGACGGTTTACATGGTGAAGGTTCTACAGTTGACGGTTTACATGGTGAAGGTTCTACAGTTGACGGTTTACATGGTGGAGGTTCTACAGTTGACGGTTTATGTGGTGAAGGTTCTACAGTTGACGGTTTACATGGTGAAGGTTCTACAGTTGACGGTTTACATGGTGAAGGTTCTACAGTTGACGGTTTACATTGTGGAGGTTCTACAGTTGACAGTTTACATGGTGAAGGTTCTACAGTTAACGGTTTACATGGTGAAGGTTCTACAGTTGACGGTTTACATGGTGAAGGCTCTACAGTTGACGGTTTAGTTGGTGAAGGTTCTACAGTCGACGGTTTACATGGTGAAGGTTTTACAGTCGACGCTTTACTTGGTGAAAGTTCTACAGTTGACGGTTTACTTGGTGGAGGTTCTACAGTTGACGGTTTACATGGTGAAGGTTCTACAGTTGACGGTTTACACGGAGAAGGTTCTACAGTTGACGGTTTACATTGTGAAGGTTCTACAGTTGACGGTTTACTTGGTGGAGGTTCTACAGTTGACAGTTTACATGGTGAAAGTTCTACAGTTAACGGTTTACATGGTGAAGGTTCTCCAGTTGACGGTTTACATGGTGAAGGCTCTACAGTTGACGGTTTAGTTGGTGAAGGTTCTACAGTTGACGGTTTACTTGGTGGCGGTTCTACAGTTGACGGTTTACATGGTGAAGGTTCTACAGTTGACGGTTTACATTGTGGAGGTTCTACAGTTGACGGTTTAGATGGTGAAGGTTCTACAGTTGACGGTTGACATGGTGAAGGTTCTACAGTTGACGGTTTACATGGTGGAGGCTCTACAGTTGACGGACTATATTGCTTCCCCATGTAATGAATTACCATAGTAGAATATGGGTGAATCAACATTGTGTATCTAATGTAATGCAATACACTCACTTAAAAAACCCCACCTATTTGCTAACCCACATTCCGCCAACTACAGAGTTTTTTTGTTTCGCCTTATAATAGAAGAGTTCCAATTTGTATCATCTCCCCTCTTACTTGCTTGGCATCAAATATAATTTATCATCATTTCCCCATACAATGAGAGATTCGCTAACAGCATGCAATATATGCCTTCAATGATGAAAATATTTATATGATCTCTATGCCTGTGGTCTGGTAATGGGCCTGTGGTTATTTGTCGTGGTTGTCCCACCTGAGGCCATCCTATGACTCACATGCGGTCCAGTGCTGTTTCAATGCCGAGCCATCGTTTCCGGTGTCACCCCAGCATTGACACATCACTGAGCCGTGTTGGAGAACAGCAGATGATTTGTTTGCTTCCCCACTCCATTCACGGTCTTGACTTTGTGTCGTCAACTGGCCGCTGGCACTAAAACAATTAGCCTTTTATTATCGTCACATCTTCCTCGCAGCCGCTACTCCCATTGTGTGGGCTGACAGTGACAGCATGTCTCCATTATGGTACTGCATTAGGGTCGTAGAGCTCTCTAAAACACGCGGAATAATGATAGTTTGGGCGAGTGAGTTTACTGGGCGGCGAATTAAAGCTGCTACGTCGTCATGAGCACGCAAGTCTGGCTGTGAGTCCACTTGTAAAAAGAAACCTTTATGGGGCAGAGGTCATGTACACTTGTAAATATTATAATTACCAGAAAGCGTTCCCACTTTAAAGCAATCCAGTGTTAAAACGTCGAATTTTTAATGCATCGAATTATGTAAAAAAAAAAAGATTTAATGCTGGGCAGAAGGGAGCCAATTTTTAATCAAATTACCATAAAGTCATCATAAAAACAAACACGATGAATTAATAAATATATCATGATTTAGACCATTTTGTTAAAAATATTCGTTCACCCAAAAGTACATGCTGTAACTGAAAATAATCATATACAATAACTGTATGCTAGTGTACCGAGCTATCTAATATCAAACTCGGTGCTTTCTGACATAATTTGAGCAATTATGACTATGTCATATTATATCTGCCAAGTAAACGAGATACTTCAATCAAATGTTACTACATGTTCCACCAATGCTTACTGTGAAACAGCATTGAAACAACATCGAGTCGACGTTTCGAGCTGGCCGTATGCCGTAGAGAATACATATTGATAAACACCCCACCCCCACACCCCGGGGTAATAATTTATATAGCTAATACTAAATGTCTCAGCATCGTTATTCAATCTGAGCCTCTGACATGACATGGTAATGTACTCGATGATTAGCCTGGAGCTTAGCAACAATTGTATCATCAAATGCCTATATATCCCAGCATCGTTATCAGTCTGAGCCTCTAACATGGTAATGTACTCTATGATTAGGCTGGATTTAAGCACATTATCCAGCTTGAAGTGATAAAGTCACAGTCATTTTCCAGTGGTTATAAACATTGAAATTGGGACATTTTCTCATTTCAAATTTTACTCTTATACAAAAATACAAAATATGAGTTGATTTGACCTTGCAGTGACCGTTAGTTGACCTTGCCATGACATCAGTGTGCTATTTGGTTTATTTCTGCCATATCAGACAGAGTTGACATAAGGGTTATTAATTTTGAAGGGGGGTGAAAAACTCTCCAACCCTTATGGTATTCCTGTAACCTGTCAGGGGTGATTTGGTGTAGGTCTGTGTTGGGATCTAGGTATGTTTCAAGCCATCATATACATTTCAAGTGAAAAACAAAACAAACAATAGTTATTTCAAACCGTTTTGAGCTGATTTGACCATGCTGTTACCCTGAAATGACCTTACCATGTCCTCGGGATAACTCCCCTATGAAAATCCAAACACCAACCGATGTCACCATGTGCACCAATGGCTTGGGTTTTGACCGAGTTATTGGAAGTGCTGGTCAAATAATCTACTTTCAATCGTTTTTAGCTGATTTGACCTTGCTGTGACCTTGAGATGACTTTACCATGCCCTTGGGATAACTCCCCTTTGAAACCCACCACCAACCCATGTCACCATGTGTACTTGTCTTGGGTTTCGACCTATTTATATGACACATTCTTATGCAAACCCTAAGGGTCAAGGGTCCCGTACTTCGATGACCTCTGGTGACCTTGTCCATGCATAGAAAATCTGCAGACCACCTGAAAGTAACTTGGTGCATAGTAAGGTTAAACAAATGGTATACAAAAATACCCAGAGGGGGAAGGGTTTTGACTTTCAGCCCATGGTTAACTAGGCCTATATCTGTGATCACCGTGCTGTAACAGGACTGCTTGAGCATGGGGTGCCTGGTTCCAATCCCGTTGCGATGCACACATGAAAACAGTGACCATTGAAATGTCAGCTTTGACATATTGGCCATTTCTGTTGTTGTTATGACATTATTCATTTCTTACAAACTGCTAATCGCCATCTTTCTGATTTTTCCTAACCAAGATGGAAAATTCAGAAAGAAAATGATAACCAACTGGTGGGAAATAAACAATGGCATTACAACAAAAAATGACCAATATATCAAAGCTGATATTTCAAGGTCAATAACAAATCTTTCGTGAGATAGCTTCCGCGCCTTTAGCCCTTTCACTGCTAAGCTGTAGTCGTTTTTAATCCGTTTTATCAGCCGATCAAATGACTGATATTGGGAACAAAATGTGCGTTTAAACATCAAGATTTGGTCTCAGATTAAACAAATATGAGTAATGTTCTACCACGTGAAGGTGTGGGTCGCGGCATCGAGACACAATTTCAAGTGGATGAAAAATTAAATTGTATAATTTAGAGGTTTAAGGGTTAGGTATATCGTGGCAGAATTGTCTCACCACCATGCTGTAATCGAGGACAACATATATTATTAGGTCACAATTATGAGCCATGGCAGTCAGTCAGAGAATACGCCATTGTCCCGGACAGTGTGTTGGTGCGTCAGAGTGTGGAGCTAGAGAAGTATGACGACACGTCTCTCACTTGTGTGAGGTGACCGAACCTAGCGTCAGCTATAATTAAAGGGATGTAAATGATCTGTCCGACAATGTTTAAAATTACAGCATCAACTGTAGTTAAGTTCCGTGACATGTTTGTTGTGGTCCCAGCAAGGCAGATGCATTCTGATTTTGTTCACATATGTTGGTATATTTATCAAGATTTACACAGTTGTAGTGTCATTCAGTACAACTAAGTCAACCTTAGAAGTCATCTGCATCTCCGGAGCCATTACTGTTTTGTTTTTGTTTTGTATGTACTGAGCACAACTTCCTAGTTTGGAAGACTAACGGCTCCGGGTGCTATCGCCTCACGGGTGCTAACGCACCACATTGTGGATTTTCAAGGATCTCGCTGGATGGAAACTGTGCCTACGTCCATTGAGGTTATTTTACGTCCAACGAGCCAGTCAGACGAGCCACCTGATTTTACGTGGTTCTCTCAGCCCCAGGACACGGCACGGTGAAAATTTATTTTCTAAAAATAATTTTAATATTTCATGTTTCTATTTTCTTTCATCATCGCTCACACACTGTGCAGTCACCTTTATGACAACTAAATGGACTCAATAACAGACCTCACCCCTGACCAGCTGCAGAAAATTACTCCTGACAGTTATACAAGCGAGCTGATTCTCTCAGTATTTATACAATGCAGCCAAAGACAATCTCCTGTGTGATCTACCAAAGCCGACAGTTCGGAGTAGAATATCGAACCTCTTCGCTAGTCCAATTAAAGCCATCAAAGATAGACTTCAGAGATCATCAAGGAGAACTTTACTGAGCAAAAGTGTTAGTGAGAGCTCACTGGATGAACTTCTAACATCCAGCTCAGCCAACCACGTGCCATCATCGCAGACGATCTGGGAGGGCACCTTTATTAGCGATAACACATTAGCACACGTGCCATCTCAGCTAAACTGTTTCATGAAGAGCCTGATGAAGATATTGACTTACAGAAAGACTCTTCAATCACGGTGGATTCTCCTCATAGGTCTGAAACTACTGTAAAGCTTAGAGCTTCACGCGCCAGCACAAAATCTGCGAGCAGTAGGAGGCGCAGCATGTCAGTTTCTGCCAGGAAGAGACCTTGAAGAGCGTGTAGGAAAAACATAAGGGAATGTGATGTTACCATCGACGTAGTACCTGACGAATGCGATGTTGTTGTCCACACAGTGTCAGAGACTCAACCGTCAGATCAGACTTCAGGTAAGGAGCTGACGTGTGGCGCAAGACAAAAAAACGATGAACATCCGGGAAATTGAAAAAGAACAAAAATAAACATCATACAGTAGATAAATCAAAAGATGCCTACTGCTAACAGAGCGGTGGTAGCCACAATAGTACTGAAAACGCAGACATGTTGCAGTGCTCACACTGTGGTATGTGGCATCACTTTGACTGTGTTGGACTGATTAGTGGTGACGCTGTTGGTGTGTGGCCTTGCCCTCGCTGTCGCCAGCAGACTTCCCTGCTAAACACCTGTCATACCATGTTAACTGACATCAACAACAAGAGTTGGAGAACATCAAGACTCTTGAATAATCCAACCTAGATCTTGTTAGACTGCTCGCCGTGAAATCTGCAGAATGTGAAACCCTGAGGCAGAAACTTGAAACCAACAAATTATTACCAGCCACGCAGAATGAACGTCCTCGTATCACACCAACTAAAAACATTCTACTGTTGGGAAGCTCTATGATTCGTGATCAACGGTCGACAAAAAGTAATGATATTGTGATAACTTCCATATCTGGTGGTTCTATTGCTGAGGTGACAGAGGAATGCCAAAACACCAGTGAGACGTTCAAAGAGGTCATACTTGCTATTGGTGGAAACGACTGTTTGGCTAAGGTAGACGTACAAGTTCTGCTACAACAGTATAGTGAACTGGTGGACTCAGTCATGAAAGTCTCAGGTGCCGAGGGGACAGTAAAAATCAGTAGTGTGTGTCCGCCTGCCAATGTGAAGACACACAAGACACGTCAGACTGAAAGGGAGTCAGAACGTCAACCCCTTAGGTCCATTCACAACATCAGGAGAGACGTGGCATGAACCACATAAAGACTGGTCGTCAATGTTACTAGTGTGGCGAGAGTCACAGCACTTCTGATTGTCGTCACCACAGTCGTGTTACCTGTTGGAACTGCGGCCACAAGAACACCATATGTAGTAGTGTGGGGTCATATGTCAGTAAATGTGGTTCCGTGGGAATTGCATGTTAATTCTTGACACCTATGTTCAATTTGAAGAAAAATTAATACTGAACAAAATAAAATAGGGTGTCATTTTTTTCTGAAGCTCCAAAGGTCATTTCCGGTGTCTTAAAGGTCATGACCCTACAAACACACGGGGATTTTTGAAAACGTTTGTATGTCAAGGTAATATAGCTGTGTAATATAGCAAATTAAAGGAAATTGGCACGAAATAGTCAAAATCCATAATTAGCAAATATTCTGAAGCTTTAAAAGTCATTTCCGGTCTCTTGAAGGTCACAACCCTAAACACACATATAGTCCATAGGCCAGAATTGGTCACCGTGCACACTCCTCCCCCCCCCCCCACCCCCCCCGCCCCTCAATACTCACTCTACACCAACTTTTATGATATGTCCAAAACATGAAATGTGATGTTACCAGTTAAAAAATAGGGACGAAATATATATTTTGACCGCTTATGTGGGGGTACCCCCAAACCTAAAATTAAGGGCTAGGGTTACGCAAATATCTGTCGTTGCAGTTCTAGCTGACCAATCTACACATGCAATATACCATTCAAAAGATAACTACATTTCCGTTCTACTGATGTATTGCATGATGCAGTGGGTTAAACGGTTATCTCTTCACATACGTTTAAACAATTTTCTTTAATACAAATAATCAAAATCGACAACATAACACACCAGTAAACATGGTCAATGGAAACGACTCAATAAAACATAATTATTGGCCATATATTTGACCTATGTTTTCTAAACCCAAATGTGTATATCCTTAAAACCGGGTGGTATTTAGATTTGTACATTGCACATTGCATACATATTTTTAAGTGAAAATTGATATTGCAGACTTTTTTGAAAATGTGTGTATTTATCCTGGGTTGAAATATGAAACATTAAACTTTGCTCTGCAATTAGGTCTATATTTTTCTTCCGCTTGTTTTTACATAATTTGTGTGTGCTGAATTCGAATCTGTCGTATATAATTCTATCCTTCACCTTTAAATAATCAAAGCAAAGAATGGCCGCCAAAACCAAATCTTTTCTATATTTTTGTTACAAATTATTGCACGATTTCCGGTTTCTGCATGATTTTGAGTTGATAAATTTATGTCTCATGTTTTTCAATAAAAAATACCTCTATTTTACCTTCAAATTCAAAATGGTTACCACCAACACACAAATAAAAGCATTTTTTTTATGCACGTGAACTTTAATATCATGAACAACATTTGTTTAATGGAAATGTGAAAAATAAACTACGTAATACGGCAGACTAGGTTACAAGGCATTTGAAACTGTGTTTCAGTATAGTATGTTCTAACATGCTCTGATGTGCTTGGAATTTAGAATGAAATGATTATTTTATTAGTAAATATGCAAAATGACGTCCATCTTGGATTTTACGATAATCTATAGGGCAGACAATGAACAATAAACACCAGAAATGCTTGTTTCGGCCCCCAAGTCACACAAAATTAATAAATCGAGCAATTCCGAGCCACAAATAACAAAAACAGGTTTAAATACGTGATATTATCGTCATCGGAAGATGTCTTGTATCTAAAGGTCAAATAAGGGTCAAATTTTTCTAAAGTCACAAGAAAAAAATTATTAATTAAAAATCTTGCAGAAACCATAAATTGTGCGTTTATGTGCGACAAACTATAGAAAATATGGGGGTTTCTTAACATTTTGGTGGCCATTTTGTGTTTTGCTAATTTGAAGGTGAAAGTCTCCAAATATAGAACGTTATCCGGCAGATTCGCACTCTGCACACACAGATTACGTGAAAAAATCCCGAGCAACGTTTCATGTTTCAGATTTCAACCCAGGCTAAATAGACTTATTTTTATAAAAGGCTGCAAT
Organism: Flabesymbios commensalis; assembly: GCA_964017125.1. Lineage (NCBI taxonomy): Eukaryota > Metazoa > Annelida > Polychaeta > Terebellida > Flabelligeridae > Flabesymbios > Flabesymbios commensalis. The sequence continues at coordinate 19,391 of CAXHKU010000124.1, forward strand.
ATTCTTTCATTAAAAAATATGTATGACAAGCATAAATATAAATGACACACCTTTTCAAGCATACACATTAGCCAGGACAAGATATTGAAATATGCTGACCCACAGTAGTTATTGTACTTAAAATGTGAAAACTTGTCTATAGGACCATTTTAATATGCCAAATCGAATGGTGTCCGGTAACAAAACTGAAAATCGTCAAAAACCATTCAAAATGGCCGCCAAATCCAAGATGGCCGTCAAAATATACATTGTCATATTGATTTTTTAACTTTTGACATAAAAGCCCTAAAATCTAATGTAATACCTCATTTTCGACTAATTTGGGTACATTGATTACGTTGAAATAACTATTTTTACTTTTCAAGGTCATCTAGAGGCTAAAACCAAGATGGCCGCCAATGTCCGACATGAAAAACCATCGTTTTTCATAAAAGACTTTTGTCGATTTGTACATTCGGTCATCTAAAGGTCAAAACCGGAATCAGTGGCCATCTTGAAAAAGTAACTTTTGACACAAAATGCCTAGAATCTAATGTAATAGCTCATTTTCAACTAATTTGGGAACACTGATTACGATGGCATGAGCTATTTTTATGGTCATCGTGAGGTCGAAACCGAGGCTGCTAATGAAAGCCATCCATTTTTATACGTGACTATTTAATGGAATTTAATGCCTCATTTGAGCTACCTTGATTGCAATGAAATTAGTTTTTACTTTTCAAGATCAGTTAAATGTCAAACTAGATAGATAGATATTTATTGACGACGGTAAGTCTATGCAGACTTATGCGTCATTAAAATGAGCATATGTACATATGACTATATACAACAGGATACTTCCCTGAAGTCTCACATTCTGTTCTACAATAATGATCCACCTATCTAGATTACTGTGTATATTACAGATATTGAAGTCAATGTTGGTCGCAAGTCAGCATTTTTTTAGTTTGAGCAAGTTGCCATTAAGAGGGTATATATATCCCTCACTGAAACCATACATTTCGTTTTATAGTATTTATTGGACTAGTACATATCCTATGGAATTTTTGTTCCAAGGGTTGATGCTGTGAATAGATTTAATGCATTATCAATGTTGAATTTTGCTGGTAGATTTTAATTTTATGTGTTTTTCTCTAGCAAAAATACATTTTTTACTCTAAAAAGTGACCCATTTTTCGCGCGCGGCTGCTCTAAAACTATATTCATGGGGTTTCGAAAGGCACACAGCCCCTTCGCAGTAAACGGTGATTGTACACAGTTGAGACGATGACTCACTTTGCTTCTCCTGTGCACGTTTCAAAAATTTGATAACAATTGGCCCATTTTGTTTTTGGTCTGTCATCTTGAATTTATGCAAATTTGGACAGAATGAATATTATTTTTTGGATCAGAAAAATTTAAGAAGTATACAAATAGCTTTTATCATCATCATTTTCCAAATTATGCCAATTTTGAAGGTCAGAGCGTCTAACTATCTGGCACAGTTTGTCCGGTATCAGGCATATTAAGGGACTGGCCCAGGCTAAAATCATCAAAAAATCGGGGATTTTATTTCGGGTTCCAAATATGACCATATGATGTAAACATGTACATAGACTAGAACTGCAATTTTTTATAATTTTTGTGCTGCGCATTCACCAGTTAGGCTAGATATAGAGACGAAATTCCCGCATTTCCTATTTTTGACATGGTTGTCAATAATTAGAAATCAGGAATTTCGTCTCTATATGTAGCCTAACTGATGAATGCGCAGCACAAAAATTATAAAAAATTGCAGTTCTAGTCTATGTACATGTTTACATCATATGGTCATATCAAGAACCCGAAATAAAATCACCGATTTTTTGGTGATTTCATCCTGGGCCAGTCCCTTTAAAGTTAATTATGGCCGATAGTCGGCCATTTTGAATTTGATCAAGTTGAAAATTTTCAGAGCATATCCCTACCTGAAACCGCACATTTTGTTTTGTAGTAATGGTCTAGCTATATGGCACGGTTTGTCAGATATCAGGCATATTAAAGTTAATTACGGCCGATAGTCGCCCATTTTTAATTTAATCAAGTTGAAAATTTTCAGAGCATATCCCTACCTGAAACCGCAATTTTTTTTTTGTAGTAATGGTCTAGCTATATGGCACGTCAGATATCAGGCATATTAAAGTTAATTACGGCCGATAGTCGGCCATTTTTAATTTAATCAAGTTGAAAATTTTCAGAGCATATCCCTACCTGAAACCGCACATTTTGTTTTGTAGTAATGGTCTAGCTATATGGCACGGTTTGTCAGATATCAGGCATATTAAAGTTAATTACGGCCGATAGTCGGCCATTTTTAATTTAATCAAGTTGAAAATTTTCAGAGCATATCCCTACCTGAAACCGCACATTTTGTTTTGTAGTAATGGTCTAGCTATATGGCACGGTTTGTCAGATATCAGGCATATTAAAGTTAATTACGGCCGATAGTCGGCCATTTTTAATTTGATCAAGTTGAAAATTTGCAGAGCATATCTGAAACTACCTGAAACCGCAAATTTTGTTTTGTAGTAATGGTCTAGCTATATGGCACGGTTTGTCAGATATCAGGCATATTAAAAGTAGTTATGGCCGATGGTCGGCCAATTAGGCAGGTAAAATTTCAAAAACCTCAAAAGGCACATCTACACCCCCTAAGGGACGTGTGTGTCAAAAATTAAAAAAATCCATGCACGGGTTACCGAGTTCTGCTCCGGAAACGAAATGCGGACATCCAGACGCGGGACGGACGGCCGGCCGGACGGACGGACGGACATCCGAGGCGACGCCAATACCCCCCGCCCCCACTTCGTCGGGCGGGGGATAAAATGCATTGACTGACGTCAGCTCGAAACACTAAGAACACGTAAGCTAGATTAAATGTGCAATGATCACTGATGACGGAACCAGTTATAGCAAAAAACTACACCTGGGTTACTGTCGCAGCCTCCCCGATAACAGATTCTACTAATATTTTAGTAATAAAAGAAAAAAGAAAATATATATATAATATATATATATATATATATATATATATATATATATATATATATATATATATAGATAGATAGATAGATAGATAACTCCAGAAAATACACAAGTGACCAGGCCTAGACTACAGCTAAGGCTAAACAGCAGTTGATTACACCTGTTTCCAATATACATGTATGTGGTGAACAATACTAGTACAAGTATGACGGGGTGGTTCGTCTTCTACCAACACATAGAGTATCGGCGGCAATCAGAACCCTACGCACCAACCGTTTTATAAAGCGGAGGTACGCGACACGCTTAAGGTTTGAAAACAGGTGTAGGTGTATTTTGCTAAGCATATTACTAACGGTCGATGTGTAGATGACATAATGTATATAAATTTGTCGTTTTTTGAGAGTGATCAAATTCAGTGCTGTGTAGTTTGCTTTCGGCAGGTAAACTAGTTCTCTGTGTAGCGAAGTAAGAACAAGTAATTAAAAAGTGAATCTCGTCATCAACAGAGTTTGATGTACATCTTTGACATATGCGCTGTTCTAGTGGTATTTTTTCGCGGCTTGACATGCCTTCCTCGTTCAATTTCTAGCATATGTGAGCTCATTCTTAATCTTGATAGTGCCTTTCTCCACCTGGGATGTAAATCAGATATTCTTCTAGCGAGTGGTCGAATTTGAACTTTATGTACGTTCGTAATTTTATGGGGTTTCGGGCTTTGCTAGACCAATCAACTTTATATGTATTAATCAAACATAATTTAACTTGTTTGATGAGACGATTGGCATTTTCTACCCTCTGATTTTCCCAAACGTCGCGGTGGTTTGTTCGGAATAAAAATGACCTGATGTGAGAGCACCAATTTGTTTCACCAATAATGTTAAGACACGCCAGTGAGTTGTACACAATTCTCAAATTTCAAGCGTATTTTCGGCCAGTGTAAAAGAAAATGAATGTTGAGCATATATTTGGTTGTAAATCACTATTTTTGTTTTAGCAATGCTTATTATCAGATTCCATATTTCACAGTACTTGTAAAATAAGTCAATTTGTGCCTGTAGGCTATCTGCAAATTCTGAAAAGAGGAAATCAGTGACAATCTTATTGATTGAAATTTTAACTTCTGACATATAATAGGCCCAGTATTTTATATAATACATCATTTTGACTTCCAGTCCAAAAGGTATGCCAGAATCCAGGGGTACTGGTGGAAATATAGTAAATTTGACGGGAATTTCCATCATATATGGTTGCGTACATTGACGAATGACGACGGAAAATGTGTGCTAGTGAAGAGGTTAAACTTTATGTGGGCTGTTTCATATGCGCGATCAAATGGTGATCGGTAACAAAACCGGTGAATAAAATTAGATATATTTTTTTTCATATGCCGGAGCCGATGTAGCCCGCCAATACACCAGAAAAATCAACAGAAAATATTCAAAATACTTGCCAAATCAAAACGTACGTTGTCGAGTTCATTCAACCCAAGGATCCCGGTATCATATAAAATTGTATATGTTATTTTATGTATAAATTTGGATAGTTTTCTTATCGTGTGCAAGATCAATTTTTCCACAGTAACAACCAGGGAAATCACTAGAAAACCTTTAAAATTGCCGCAAAAACCGAAATCGCCACTAAAATGTAGGTTGTCGTGTTCGTTCAATTCATGAACGCTAATTATCATCTTCAGTGCTTACTTTTACAAGTTTAAGGATACTCTGTATCCATCAAAAGAATGTTGTTTATAAGTATATCAAGAAGTTATTGAAGATGGCTGCCAACAAGTAGAAACACTATTTTAAATAAATTATATGAGTATGCCATTGGAGTCACTCATAACTATATAAATGTCATTAATACTGTTTCTGTTATTTTTTGTCTATTCAATTATGCACAAATAATGGAACATCAGATGCAGCATTAGATACCTACAAGCACACGATCCTATTGACAATTTAATAGAATAATATTTAAATGATCAATCCATCTATGCATGATTCTATAGTTCCCATGATCACGCAATTCAAGGTCTACTGCTTTCTTGCATGAGCACCACTTGGTGTCACGAGCGCCTTCACAGTCCCATGGTGTGATTTCTTCGACTACTTCTGGTATTGGATAGAATGTCATCTGAAAGGAGCTAAAGCTCTACACAATACATATAGCTACGTCTTGAAGAAAACTCCACTTTCAACGGGAGAGGCTGAGTTTGAGTGGTCGATTGGATAAATCATTCTTACTCATATGCAAGAATATTGTATTATTTTGGGCCTGTGTTTCAAAGCTTGAAACGGTAGGAGAAGTTGGATCGCTGGACATCCTGCCAATGTGATTCTGGAGGCATGTATTGTTTTCTTTCAATGATATGAGAGGTATAATTTGCATTCCTTCGCACTATTGCCACCGATTGAGAATGATGGCATGTTGATATAGGAACAGGTTTTTTTTCGTCTTTATCCTAGATGTGGTACTCTCAGTTGTTGTAGATTGCGCGACAAAATTTCTGCTAGTAGAGCCTACCATCCTTTGTGGATGTTTCCGCATGATAATCATCATTATATAGATCTAATTTTAAGCAAAGTAACTGGAGTAAAGTCAGAATATCATCAATAATTCGTTTTTAATGCATACAAGACATAACGTCTACGACATACTGGGACTCCTCGTGTATGATGTGGATTGAAATAAGAGGTGCCAGGTTGACATAGTCTAGAATGAACATCACTAAGATTTTGAATATGTTCTTAAGGTCTTCTCAGTATACAAATAGTGATATTGGTATTGGTAATACATCACACTTCACAACACATTAATTAGATATGGATATTTCAACTACATTTCTATTCACATTCTTAACCTTCTTGTCTGGTAGCTCGATTGACTTTTCCACATCAAACAGATTGGCGAAAGTGAGAGCCTCCACTGCTTTGTCGTAGAGTTGAAAGGCATAGCTGGTTTATCACTGAACCAGTCAGCAACACGGCGTTTATTGAGCAAATCCAGGATATATGACGTGCCATATCAAAACCAGTTCTATGTCGCAAAATATAGAAAATGAGTTAGTAAGTGGCGTTTGAAGGCCAGCGCTCAGGTTTCAAATGCACCAAAAATTATAAATATATTTCAATTATTTAGGAAATCATCGATAAAACAAGATTTTGAAACTTAATCCCAAAATATCGCAAAATGTTGCGAAAATGGCCTACAAAGTTTAAATATAATTGACAAATGGTTTCAATAGTTCAAATTAAATCGTTCTTTTATATAAAAAATAAAACTAGGGTATCTTCAATATGTTGTACTTATATTTCTTTTGATGTGTATTTTCGATCAGCGTTAAAAAAGAAAATTAGCCAAAAAATGTTATTTTAACAAAACATGGTCATAACTCAAAATCTAAAGCTCCGACATAGGTCGGGTGCCGATGTGGCACGTCACATATATTCATGTCATAATGAGCAGGAATGGAACATAAAAACCAAAAGTACTTGTCAACCTAATTATTGCTATGGGTAAAATATACCAGAAATTCCCAGCTGTGAAAATTGGATTGTGTTCCATACTGTACCTTCAAGAAAAGGCAACAACATTTAACGTAAGCATGGTAAACAGGTGATGAGGTGTCAACGGTTGTCAATGAATATCATATATCTTGCCGATGCACAACCACATAAATACACATTCATTCATTGATACCTGGTGTGAGGTGTGGTCATGCCATGAAACGATATTACGACTTAACCTTTTTAACGCTGAATTCATAGGGAGGGGGGTTTAAAAAAAGTGAAATATGTTGTAATGTCAGATTTGTCTAAAGAAACCAGCAGAATCTTAGCTTATGAGCAAATAATAACACGAGAAGGAGTTGTGCTTTACTGGTGCATAACACCAAGGTCATGTCAATGTCACATCAAGGTCATTTCAACGTAAAGCTCGCAAAAAATATTGAAAATACTCACTTTTTATCAATTTCAAGCTTTTTAGTGGTACAGTCATCTACTAGAAAGAACTGATGGTGACACATTCTTGGTCGGGTATCATTTTAAAACACATTTTGAGGAAATATGTGGACAGTGCTGATATTGGGAGGGGTAATACCCCATATTTGCCCTTATGACACCCCCTTCATCAAGGCTCAATCGAACAAAATTTATTTTTTTATTATATATTTTCTTACCAATTATGTAAAACGTATTGATTTGCGTAATTTGAGGTTTTATATATTATATACATATAATAATACGCTAAATATCGATGTATGGTTTATTATTATTATTATTATTATTATTATTATTATTATTATTATTATTATTATTATTATTATTATTATTATTATTATTATTATTATTATTATTATTATTATTATTATTATTATTATTATATATTTATTGATCTGTGAGGGCCCCACGGCAGATGATCTATGCCCAGTGGGTTGGTGCATATATGTTTTTTTTTAATCTTGATTTTACACATTTGTGCTTGGATATACCTGTACCCTCGATAAATAAAGACTTTATTATTATTATTATAATGTAGCATTTTAAGCATGATGATGTGGTAAAAAGAGGGTATCGTTTATTCCTTGATAACAAAAATATATGGTTTGGTGAAAAGATCTAATCTCCAACTCAACTATTGAGAAAGTTATGATAATTTTATTGATTTTATGGCGGTCATTTTGTTTTTTTTCGTTCTAAAAGAATTATTTTAGAATGACAGCTCTACATCGGCCCACATATTATTATGGGGTAATATACATGCACAATCAAAAGAAAAACAAACTTTTATCAGCCAATCCGAGATATCTCGGGACCTGCGACACCGGGACATTTTTTTAACCAGCGATATCTCGGAGCCCGCGCTAAAAGGGTTAAGCGGTTGCAAAATGTGTTCAGCATGATTAATAAACAAGATAATGAGTACAATATGCTCTGTTCTAGCAACAACAGAAAAAAATATAAATCACTTCAACACACAGCATTTTTAAATAATTACTCGTGTATATCCATCAACGACAACGGACAAGTGCCCCTAAAGATAAAGATTAAAGATAACAAAGTAAAGATAGGATATATATAATTTATTTGAACGTTTGTTGTCTAATTTAGGAATTTACTCAGGAATACAACTTATTTTTTAACTTAAATATAACTAGATTAGATAGGTAATATCACAGTTCGAACTGATTTTTTTAAACCGTTTTTTTATACTTGAAGTACAATAAAAGTAAACGTAAATAATTGATATACAAACAATGCTGTGATTAGTGTTGCGAGAAATTTAGAGCCATATGATTAAATGCAATGCAATGCGAGAATACAATTCGCAGCTCATATCATACCACCGAATAAGGCAGGCTTCCAAATATACCCTTTTCGACAATATTTACAATTTACCATACGGATCATATTTAGGCGAAAAATAAAAATTCCATTGCAATCAACGTCTTCAATTTACATACAGTTTATAAAGAGGTAATAAATTAAATTCTAGAACTATTTTTAAAAATATACTAATATAGTCGCTAGTAAAAATGGATGATTGCCATGTCGGGCATTGGCAGCCATTTTGGTTTTGACAGCTTGATGACATTGAAACGTAAAATAACTATTCCAACGTAATCAGTGTACTTAAATTTGTCTAAAAAAAAGATGTACTACATTAGATTCTTTGCCTATTATGCCAAAAGATACTTTTCAAATTGGCCACTGATTGTGGTTTGGACCTCTAGATGACCTTGAAAAATAAATAACTATTCGATTGCAACCAGCTTCTTCAAATCATTTTTATGTATTAAGCTCAATTCTGCACCCAATATTTCAGAATATACAAATTACCATGTAAACGATAGTCGCTTGTAAAAATGACTGTTTGTTATATCGGACGTTCGCATCTATCGTGGTTTTAACCTCTATATGAGCTTGAAACGTAAAAAAAACATTTTCAACGTAGTCAGTGTATCTAAATTATATGAAAATGAGGTATTACATTAGATTATTGGGCTGATATGTCAAAAGTAAAAAAAAAATCTAGATGACAAAGCATTTTTTGGCGGCATCTTTGATTTGGCGGCCATTTGGAATGTTTGATGACATTAAAAAGTAAAAATAACCATTCCAACGTAATCAGTGTATCAAAATTAGGTGAAAATGAGGTATTACATTGGATTTTAGGCCTATTATGTCAAAAGTAGTTTTTCTCAAGATGGCCACCGATTTTGGTTTTGACCTCTATATGACCTTCTGGATGAAGACCTTCTGGATGACCTTCAAATGTCACATAGCACTTCCATTGCTATCAATATCTTCAACGTAGTTTAAAAGGTATTACATGAAATTTTAGAACTAATATTTCATAATATACAAATTGACAATAGTCGCTTGTAAAATGGATGATTTTCATTTCAGACATATGCGGACATCTAGGTTTTGACCTCAAGATGACAAAAAAACGTAAAATTACCTATTCCAACGTGATCAGTGTACCCAAATTAGTCGAAAATGAGGTATAACATTAGATTTTAGGGCTATTATGCCAAAAGTTAAAAAATCATTATGACAATGAATATTTTGACGGCCATCTTGGATTTGGCAGCCATTTTGAATGCTTTTTGCTGATTTTTTGTTTTGTTGCCGGGCACCAATCGATTTAGCATATAAAAAATACCCTACATCCAATTTTTTACATTTTATGTACAAAAACTACCCCAAGTCAGTTATTTTACATGATAATCGATATTTGGTCCTGGCTACATATCTGGGTTCAGAAAATCTAAGCCAGATATGGATATGTCCAACAACTATCATATATTATGTTGTTTTTAACGACCATGTTGACTAGTTTGTTTTGCTGTTCATTATGATTAATTTATGATAAAAAACATGTTTGAGCGTATGTGGAGAGACGACCATTCACTCTACTGCAATGGGTGATTTATTATTAGAACGGGAATTAAATTATCTGCTATATGGCATATTGCATAAGCAGATTGGTTAATCAGGACATCCACGAAAGACGCTCACGTAACCTTACCCCCTAATTCCAGGTATCTGTTTTTAATATGAATATTTCTCCTACCCACCTCAACGTTGAAAACACGAGAACCGAAAACATAAATTTATCGTCTATTGAAATCGATCATTTACAGATTTAAAAAATATTATCTGGGTTGAATGCCAATAAAGCATCTGGGCCAGATAATCTCTCGTCACGTATTCTTAAGGAATGTGCAACCGTTCTAGCTCCATCATTAACATTACTTTTTTTAAATGAGTTTTGCATCATACCAGTTCAGTGGAAACAAGGAAATGTGGTACCAGTTCACAAAAAAGGTGACAAATCACAGGTCTCAAATTACAGACCAATTTAACTTCTATGTATAGTATCTGAGGTTATGGAGAGATAATTTTACAATAATGTATTTAAAATTGTTGAACCAATAATTAATACAAATCAACATAGTTTTATGAATGGGAAATCCTGTACTACACAATTGTTAATTGTCTATTATGAAATTGGGAAACACTTTGATGAAGGTAAACAAACTGATATTTCAAAAGCATTCGGTTCTGTGGATCACAATTTGTTAATTCACAAATAACACAAGCTTGGTTTTTCTGGTAAATTACTTCTGTGGATTAGCGATTATTTGAAAGACAGGTCTCAGCGAGTGGTACTGGATGGTGTCTCATCTGAGTTTGTGCCAGTTACATCTGGTGTGCCACAAGGATCCATACTTGGTCCATTACTATGTCTTCCTTTTATAAATGACATGCCAGACTGCGCTGAACATTCAATACTGTTCTTATTCACCGATGATGCGGAAAGGCTTCCGGAAAATTAATAATGTAGACGATTGTGAGCGACTGCAGAACGATTTAAATAGTCTTTATGAATGTAGTCAGGTCTGGAAATTAAATTTTAATGTAATTAAATGTAAGGGTAGTTTCATTCACAAGAAACATAAAACCTATTGTATTTGACTACCATCTAAATGGAACAATATTAGAAAATTTATCATGTTATTACGACCAGGGGGTGACAGTTAAAGAGAGTCTTGCTTTTAACAACCATATCTCTAATGTTATTAACAAATATAACAAAGTAAATGGTATCATTAGACGCTCACTAGGTTATAGAGCTCCAGCCTCTATATCCATCAATCTTTGCAGCCTATTATAGAATATTCTGCCCCAGTATGGTCACCCTTTACCAAAATTCAAATCGAGTCCATTGAACATATTCAACGAAATTTTACTAGATATGCACTTCATTATTGTCGCATCTCTATTGAGTGACTACAAACCTGACAGTAGACGGTCAAGGCAGAACGGATCACTCTTTTATCCGAGGCAAGTCAGAACTAAGACGTTTAAAAGTTTTTATTCAAACGAGTGGTCAGTATTTGGAATAGATTACCAGCGGATCTGTGTCAAGAACAATCATTGGATGGCTTTGTAAGTAAACTGAATAGCTTTTATTATTTAAAGTTTCCAAACACCTTTAACTATGATAATGTTTGCTCCAGGACAAGTACTTGTGGATGTCAGGCGTGTGCGTGATATTTGAATTATCATAATCAACATGTATTAACACAATAATACCAACATTCAATATGCATAGCTTATCATCGATACTACTGCAACCTATATTGCTGAGTTGATGGGAGAAAGCTTTTCGCTATGCTTCCTAAGAATGACGGAGGCTTCTCAGGTGTCGATACTCATGTGTTGGCAGGCGAGTGCCACCAGTCCAACTGAGCGACGGCTATGCGAAATTGCACCAGCAGATGCAATTTAGACTAATCAAAGTACTTTTATTCCAAAGGTACTAGCGTTATGTACGTGATGAGAGCTCTATTTAATACCACATAGTTGTATTAGTGTTTTTATAAATACTCCTAATATAGTATAGTTTTATTGTATTATTAAAATATCATATGGTATTTGGCCCGAGTGCATAATGAACTGAACTCCGCAGTCAAGCAAAAATCTATAATGTTGCAATTGTGAAGACTTCATAAAACTAAAAAAATGATATTATTATAAAGTTGCATGCTTTTAAAAATTGCTAGACTTGTAGTTGTTTTATAAGTTTCTACGCTTTCCAGAAGGTTTTTTTGCTACCTTCATACTAATATGTAGTTATTTTATCTCTGGTTTTAGCGCGGGAAACAAAAATTATGTATAATATATTTTTATTTAATTTTACTTTTAAGTGTAATTACCATGTATAAAATTGCATGCTTTTAAAAATTGCTCTACTTGTAGTTGTTTTACAAGTTTCTACGCTTTCGAGAGGGTTTTTTTGCCACTTTTATACTAATACGTAGTTATTTTATCTCTGGTTTTAGCGCAGGGAAACAAAAATTATGTATAATATATTTCTATTTAATTTTACTTTTAATTGTAATTTTAAATGTAATTACCATGTATACAAATTTTATCCTGGATGTTGAACTTAGTTAGGGTGCTGGTCACCTGTATTCGACATCCTGATGTACACAATTTTACTTACACTTGCATATTTGTACAATTATTGTATATATTTTTGTATATAAAGCCTAATAAATAAATAAATAGACTTGTTTGAAATTGTCAACACATTTACTGTATGTTAGTCTTAATTAATGTTCATGTTATTTACCACTAAGCTAGGCTTCTGTGCACGCCTCCTGTCACTAACACAACACATTGAACCAATGTTAGGTTAATGTAGCTCCAACGACTGCGACGCTGGCCCAACATCAAACCAACATCGGTCATATTCTCGTGTCTGCCCGTTAGAGGGGTAACTGTTTTTCCGTCAGAGGGGTAAATGGGTTTCGCGTGACAGTATACACGCCTTCAACTCGGAACCACTGTCACTATAATCATCTTCGTTGCTTCCAAAGTTGTATTTAAAATGGATACAACGAAGATCGTGATATTATAGTAGCCTAAGCATTGGGAATCAAGATCATTTTCATTTTTAGCGTCTTCCTAAATTATTTTTTCTCCTTTAAGTTGAGGCTGGGATTACCAACG
>CAXHKU010000125.1:0-19125 GCA_964017125.1 Flabesymbios commensalis
GGCAGATATTCAGCAATGTTCACTTAATTAGGAACATTGCTGAATATCTCAATCAAAAAGGCAAGAGTGCCGCTTTATTATCTATGGACCAGTCAAAGGCATTTGACAGAGTGTCACATGAATTTCTTTTTCAGACGTTAAAATTTTCTGGGTTTGGTCCACACTTTATATCATGGATTCACCTTTTATATTTACAGCCGTTTTTAAGAGTTTCTGTTAATGGAGAATTGACAAACAACATTTCTGTTAAGAGGGGCCTCAGACAAGGCTGCTCTCTTTCTCCCCTGTTGTATGTCCTTGTGATTGATTCGCTTTTACGGCGAATCAATGACTCGGACAGCATCAGGGGTATTAAGTTACCAGGAGGCAAAGAAGTTAAAATTTCTGCATTTGCAGATGATACTAACTTTTTTTGTGAAACTCCACACCATATTAGGAGGATATTACTATTTTTTGAATTGTTTGGTTTAGCCGGTGGCTCATTAGTTAATTTTGATAAGTCTTTTATTATTTTCCTGGGGCCATGGAAACCAAAAGAGGATTCCTTCTGTGGTATCTCAGTAGCCAGAGAACCAGTAAAAATTTTTGGTATATATTTTGATCAGGGTGGGATTAGTAAAACTACATTTGAAATTTTGAAAACAAAATTACAGGAGAGGGCGGATGAATTAAAAGGGAGGTGTCAAACTTTAAGGGGTAGAGCAAGTCTTTTCCATGCACTTGTTGCATCCAAATTGTGGTATGTGGCAACTGTGTGTGTAATTCCAAAGAAATTTATCAAAAGCTATACTTTAATTATGTTCAGATTTATTTGGGGAGGGAGTGTTTTAGAGAGAATTAAAAGGGATACTTTATATCTAGAGAAAGGGAAGGGTGGATTAGAAGTAATAGATTTAGATCGCAAAATCAAAGCTCTTTCTATCAAACACGTTGGTAATTTGTTGAAGAGAGAAGGTAATGATTGGGAATATTTGGCTTTGTATTGGATAAAATTGAAGCTAATTACCTTAGGCTTAATGCCAACTGACAATTCCACGCCGGCGTCGTGGAGTATGCCTTCTTTTTATAAGACAGCAATTGATAATGTGATATTTTTTAAAAAGATTGTTGATTTTCCGCTTGACAGTAATATACTCCAGGCTGTTCCTGTCAAGGGGATATATTTATTTTTGGTAAAAACCCGTGCGGTTACATTTCCAACTGCATGGAGTTTACATCCACATATACGGTTTGATTTGTCATGGCAAAATTTAAATCTCGTCAAGCATTATGACTATGATTATAATGTGCATTATTTGGTGAGTCATGGTGTATTACACACTAAATCCTATTTGGCAAGTCATCATATTGATGTCCCGGACCAGTGTGTGTGGTGTTCCCAGTCGGAAACCACAGAACACATTTTTTATTTCTGTGATAATGTTTAGTTGTGTCTGGAATGGCTGCAAGAGACACTTTCAGATACAACTAGAACAGTAGTCTTCTTAGAAGATGATTTTGTTTTTTCACTTTTCGAACATAAAAATAATTTTTTTAAAATGCTCTTATTAACAACAACATATACGCTCAAGGCGCATATATGGAGAGCGCGAAATAGAGCAAATTATTTTGGCCACCAAACTTCAGAGGCCGGTTTATTGGCGGGTTTTAAGCAAAAACTGCGGGAACGCATTCGTTATGATTTTAACAGACTCCCGGAACCTGTTTTTCACAATATTTGGATAGCGTTCGGGGGGTTTGTTAAAATCAATGATCAAGATATTAAGTATTTGTTTTAATTTGTATGTTTTTCCATTTATTTTCATGTGAAACTAAACTTATCATACAGTCACTTATGACTTTATAGAAGAGGTGCTAACAGGGAGTATATTTCTTCTTTTTCTACTATTTATTAATTGTCAGTCTGAGCTTTTTACATGTTTTCCCACTTATGGATGAAAATGTGTTGAAGCTGCCGAAGTTTGTTCGATAGTTTTCACATTTACCACATTCAGAGTTAATTACTGGTAAATTTGAATCTGGCATTTGAGCTATTTTTTTGTTGATACAAGGTATCGGGAAAAAGATACATATTTGAGGGATGGGAAAACAGTAGAGTGCGTACTTCGTAGTGAGAAGTAGGCATAGGAAACCTTGACAACTTTTTGTCAAGTCGCGGGGATTATTTACCATGTAGGGAATGAAATGTACCTGGGTGGGAAAACAGCCGTAGGGTTACGTAACTGAAAAGGATGTAACCCAGGTAACCTTACCATGTACTCAGCTGGTAAGTTTAGTGGGTAAAAATGATACTTTTTCCTTTTAGCACACAGGGTTGGTATGCTATTATGTGTTGTGTATCCTGTTTGTATGTGCTCGGCGTTGGGGTCGATAAGATAACAACCTGTTGCACACTAATTAATTAAGTAACCAAATTGTTACTTAAGGGTATAGTGTTGTCACGATGCTATAGTTTGACCCGTCTTTTGGGATCTGTTTTTATTATAGACGTCATTATACCTTTTCCTATTTCCTATTACATTATGTTTTTTCTGGATTATTTCAGTTTATCCTGGTGTTCTTTTCAACAGTGATTTCATCGTGATATTGGTTTGACCCGGTACTTTAGGGCTCTGTCATCACGTGAGGATATCCACTCCATTCGGTGTATAGTGATGGGATGTGATGTATGTTTGACCCATTTTTAGGGATTCTGCTGTCACATTAAGTGCCGTTATTTACTACTATAATTATATGTTATCTGTGTTGGTCTTGTCAATCTGTGTTAATTAACTGTGGTGTTTTGTGTCGTGCTCTGTAATTATATGCACTGTATTTTATGTCAATGCTGTCAGGTATGCGGGCAACCTGGATCCTGAGAGGAGGGCCCGAGTCTGGAGATAATGCCGGAGGCAGATAGCCAGATGGCGTTGGAAACCAGAGAGGGGTATACCTGTTCATGGGGAAGGGTGAGCTTAGCGCCTGATAGCGATGCACCTCTGCATAACACGGATACAATGATGTTAAGTTTTTATAAACAGATTTATCTGTTGCTGGTTATTTAGGGATACCATGTAGTGGGATCAATGGGAGAGGAGTTTATCCTTTCTCATTGATCTCTGTGTACACATTGTGTACATTATATATTTTACTGATTTCGCAAGAATCCCTTTCTTACGCATTATATTTTATTATATGTCAATATTAGATTATGTACGAAATGTACATAGCAATTATATATATATATATATGTTCATTTAACATATCAGCCCATATCAATAGATAGTGTGTATCCATACATAATATTTTACACATAAGGGCCTTCGAGACCAGGAATAGTTTCAACCCTGAAGGGGGTGGTCTCTTTTCCGGGGACTAATATTATATACATGAAGTATATTTATATATGATATCCACGCTGTGTGATATGATATTTCTGTTTTTTTATTATTGACATAGTACACACCTAAAAGGGATCTAAATTATTGATATGAAATTGTGAAGGTATCACCTAAGTTTTTAGTTGCCAAGGCGTCAGTTTCGCTGGTTTGACCCAATGGCTAAAACTGAGTATCCAGAGTGAGGCCTTTCCATTGCACTTCGGTTTGGCTGACCTTTGCGATTACCCCAAATGTGGGTAACTCGAGTACGTAATTTTTGGTAGTGGGGGACTGCGTTCGCGCTATCCCCTGATAATAAATAAAGACAAAACTATAAGAATATTTATTTTTCAACAGTAATTCAAGCCTGCTTGTGAATATGTGGCAAGATATAGCTGTTGTTTCAGTGACAGACAGAGAATTACACGTTTCTATAATATTAATTATTTGCTTCTTCAAAAATGTATTTTTGCTTTGAAATAATTTAAAATTACATAATTAATTAATTTGATGTCATTTGTTGAATAATTGTGTCGTGGTAATGCATGTTTACATAAAATCAACAACACGTCTCTGAAGCCTAATTTGCTTGCACTGTGTCACGATGGCTCTGTGGAGCTGGCCGAAGTCAAGCATACTTACCTGGTACAGGGGATACCGTGATCACGTAGGCGGTTCCCCCAGAGTGAGGCCTTTCCATTGCACTTCGGTTTGGCTGACCTTTGCGATTACCCCAAATGTGGGTAACTCGAGTACGTAATTTTTGGTAGTGGGGGACTGCGTTCGCGCTATCCCCTGATAATAAATAAAGACAAAACTATAAGAATATTTATTTTTCAACAGTAATTCAAGCCTGCTTGTGAATATGTGGCAAGATATAGCTGTTGTTTCAGTGACAGACAGAGAATTACACGTTTCTATAATATTAATTATTTGCTTCTTCAAAAATGTATTTTTGCTTTGAAATAATTTAAAATTACATAATTAATTAATTTGATGTCATTTGTTGAATAATTGTGTCGTGGTAATGCATGTTTACATAAAATCAACAACACGTCTCTGAAGCCTAATTTGCTTGCACTGTGTCACGATGGCTCTGTGGAGCTGGCCGAAGTCAAGCATACTTACCTGGTACAGGGGATACCGTGATCACGTAGGCGGTTCCCCCAGAGTGAGGCCTTTCCATTGCACTTCGGTTTGGCTGACCTTTGCGATTACCCCAAATGTGGGTAACTCGAGTACGTAATTTTTGGTAGTGGGGGACTGCGTTCGCGCTATCCCCTGATAATAAATAAAGACAAAACTATAAGAATATTTATTTTTCAACAGTAATTCAAGCCTGCTTGTGAATATGTGGCAAGATATAGCTGTTGTTTCAGTGACAGACAGAGAATTACACGTTTCTATAATATTAATTATTTGCTTCTTCAAAAATGTATTTTTGCTTTGAAATAATTTAAAATTACATAATTAATTAATTTGATGTCATTTGTTGAATAATTGTGTCGTGGTAATGCATGTTTACATAAAATCAACAACACGTCTCTGAAGCCTAATTTGCTTGCACTGTGTCACGATGGCTCTGTGGAGCTGGCCGAAGTCAAGCATACTTACCTGGTACAGGGGATACCGTGATCACGTAGGCGGTTCCCCCAGAGTGAGGCCTTTCCATTGCACTTCGGTTTGGCTGACCTTTGCGATTACCCCAAATGTGGGTAACTCGAGTACGTAATTTTTGGTAGTGGGGGACTGCGTTCGCGCTATCCCCTGATAATAAATAAAGACAAAACTATAAGAATATTTATTTTTCAACAGTAATTCAAGCCTGCTTGTGAATATGTGGCAAGATATAGCTGTTGTTTCAGTGACAGACAGAGAATTACACGTTTCTATAATATTAATTATTTGCTTCTTCAAAAATGTATTTTTGCTTTGAAATAATTTAAAATTACATAATTAATTAATTTGATGTCATTTGTTGAATAATTGTGTCGTGGTAATGCATGTTTACATAAAATCAACAACACGTCTCTGAAGCCTAATTTGCTTGCACTGTGTCACGATGGCTCTGTGGAGCTGGCCGAAGTCAAGCATACTTACCTGGTACAGGGGATACCGTGATCACGTAGGCGGTTCCCCCAGAGTGAGGCCTTTCCATTGCACTTCGGTTTGGCTGACCTTTGCGATTACCCCAAATGTGGGTAACTCGAGTACGTAATTTTTGGTAGTGGGGGACTGCGTTCGCGCTATCCCCTGATAATAAATAAAGACAAAACTATAAGAATATTTATTTTTCAACAGTAATTCAAGCCTGCTTGTGAATATGTGGCAAGATATAGCTGTTGTTTCAGTGACAGACAGAGAATTACACGTTTCTATAATATTAATTATTTGCTTCTTCAAAAATGTATTTTTGCTTTGAAATAATTTAAAATTACATAATTAATTAATTTGATGTCATTTGTTGAATAATTGTGTCGTGGTAATGCATGTTTACATAAAATCAACAACACGTCTCTGAAGCCTAATTTGCTTGCACTGTGTCACGATGGCTCTGTGGAGCTGGCCGAAGTCAAGCATACTTACCTGGTACAGGGGATACCGTGATCACGTAGGCGGTTCCCCCAGAGTGAGGCCTTTCCATTGCACTTCGGTTTGGCTGACCTTTGCGATTACCCCAAATGTGGGTAACTCGAGTACGTAATTTTTGGTAGTGGGGGACTGCGTTCGCGCTATCCCCTGATAATAAATAAAGACAAAACTATAAGAATATTTATTTTTCAACAGTAATTCAAGCCTGCTTGTGAATATGTGGCAAGATATAGCTGTTGTTTCAGTGACAGACAGAGAATTACACGTTTCTATAATATTAATTATTTGCTTCTTCAAAAATGTATTTTTGCTTTGAAATAATTTAAAATTACATAATTAATTAATTTGATGTCATTTGTTGAATAATTGTGTCGTGGTAATGCATGTTTACATAAAATCAACAACACGTCTCTGAAGCCTAATTTGCTTGCACTGTGTCACGATGGCTCTGTGGAGCTGGCCGAAGTCAAGCATACTTACCTGGTACAGGGGATACCGTGATCACGTAGGCGGTTCCCCCAGAGTGAGGCCTTTCCATTGCACTTCGGTTTGGCTGACCTTTGCGATTACCCCAAATGTGGGTAACTCGAGTACGTAATTTTTGGTAGTGGGGGACTGCGTTCGCGCTATCCCCTGATAATAAATAAAGACAAAACTATAAGAATATTTATTTTTCAACAGTAATTCAAGCCTGCTTGTGAATATGTGGCAAGATATAGCTGTTGTTTCAGTGACAGACAGAGAATTACACGTTTCTATAATATTAATTATTTGCTTCTTCAAAAATGTATTTTTGCTTTGAAATAATTTAAAATTACATAATTAATTAATTTGATGTCATTTGTTGAATAATTGTGTCGTGGTAATGCATGTTTACATAAAATCAACAACACGTCTCTGAAGCCTAATTTGCTTGCACTGTGTCACGATGGCTCTGTGGAGCTGGCCGAAGTCAAGCATACTTACCTGGTACAGGGGATACCGTGATCACGTAGGCGGTTCCCCCAGAGTGAGGCCTTTCCATTGCACTTCGGTTTGGCTGACCTTTGCGATTACCCCAAATGTGGGTAACTCGAGTACGTAATTTTTGGTAGTGGGGGACTGCGTTCGCGCTATCCCCTGATAATAAATAAAGACAAAACTATAAGAATATTTATTTTTCAACAGTAATTCAAGCCTGCTTGTGAATATGTGGCAAGATATAGCTGTTGTTTCAGTGACAGACAGAGAATTACACGTTTCTATAATATTAATTATTTGCTTCTTCAAAAATGTATTTTTGCTTTGAAATAATTTAAAATTACATAATTAATTAATTTGATGTCATTTGTTGAATAATTGTGTCGTGGTAATGCATGTTTACATAAAATCAACAACACGTCTCTGAAGCCTAATTTGCTTGCACTGTGTCACGATGGCTCTGTGGAGCTGGCCGAAGTCAAGCATACTTACCTGGTACAGGGGATACCGTGATCACGTAGGCGGTTCCCCCAGAGTGAGGCCTTTCCATTGCACTTCGGTTTGGCTGACCTTTGCGATTACCCCAAATGTGGGTAACTCGAGTACGTAATTTTTGGTAGTGGGGGACTGCGTTCGCGCTATCCCCTGATAATAAATAAAGACAAAACTATAAGAATATTTATTTTTCAACAGTAATTCAAGCCTGCTTGTGAATATGTGGCAAGATATAGCTGTTGTTTCAGTGACAGACAGAGAATTACACGTTTCTATAATATTAATTATTTGCTTCTTCAAAAATGTATTTTTGCTTTGAAATAATTTAAAATTACATAATTAATTAATTTGATGTCATTTGTTGAATAATTGTGTCGTGGTAATGCATGTTTACATAAAATCAACAACACGTCTCTGAAGCCTAATTTGCTTGCACTGTGTCACGATGGCTCTGTGGAGCTGGCCGAAGTCAAGCATACTTACCTGGTACAGGGGATACCGTGATCACGTAGGCGGTTCCCCCAGAGTGAGGCCTTTCCATTGCACTTCGGTTTGGCTGACCTTTGCGATTACCCCAAATGTGGGTAACTCGAGTACGTAATTTTTGGTAGTGGGGGACTGCGTTCGCGCTATCCCCTGATAATAAATAAAGACAAAACTATAAGAATATTTATTTTTCAACAGTAATTCAAGCCTGCTTGTGAATATGTGGCAAGATATAGCTGTTGTTTCAGTGACAGACAGAGAATTACACGTTTCTATAATATTAATTATTTGCTTCTTCAAAAATGTATTTTTGCTTTGAAATAATTTAAAATTACATAATTAATTAATTTGATGTCATTTGTTGAATAATTGTGTCGTGGTAATGCATGTTTACATAAAATCAACAACACGTCTCTGAAGCCTAATTTGCTTGCACTGTGTCACGATGGCTCTGTGGAGCTGGCCGAAGTCAAGCATACTTACCTGGTACAGGGGATACCGTGATCACGTAGGCGGTTCCCCCAGAGTGAGGCCTTTCCATTGCACTTCGGTTTGGCTGACCTTTGCGATTACCCCAAATGTGGGTAACTCGAGTACGTAATTTTTGGTAGTGGGGGACTGCGTTCGCGCTATCCCCTGATAATAAATAAAGACAAAACTATAAGAATATTTATTTTTCAACAGTAATTCAAGCCTGCTTGTGAATATGTGGCAAGATATAGCTGTTGTTTCAGTGACAGACAGAGAATTACACGTTTCTATAATATTAATTATTTGCTTCTTCAAAAATGTATTTTTGCTTTGAAATAATTTAAAATTACATAATTAATTAATTTGATGTCATTTGTTGAATAATTGTGTCGTGGTAATGCATGTTTACATAAAATCAACAACACGTCTCTGAAGCCTAATTTGCTTGCACTGTGTCACGATGGCTCTGTGGAGCTGGCCGAAGTCAAGCATACTTACCTGGTACAGGGGATACCGTGATCACGTAGGCGGTTCCCCCAGAGTGAGGCCTTTCCATTGCACTTCGGTTTGGCTGACCTTTGCGATTACCCCAAATGTGGGTAACTCGAGTACGTAATTTTTGGTAGTGGGGGACTGCGTTCGCGCTATCCCCTGATAATAAATAAAGACAAAACTATAAGAATATTTATTTTTCAACAGTAATTCAAGCCTGCTTGTGAATATGTGGCAAGATATAGCTGTTGTTTCAGTGACAGACAGAGAATTACACGTTTCTATAATATTAATTATTTGCTTCTTCAAAAATGTATTTTTGCTTTGAAATAATTTAAAATTACATAATTAATTAATTTGATGTCATTTGTTGAATAATTGTGTCGTGGTAATGCATGTTTACATAAAATCAACAACACGTCTCTGAAGCCTAATTTGCTTGCACTGTGTCACGATGGCTCTGTGGAGCTGGCCGAAGTCAAGCATACTTACCTGGTACAGGGGATACCGTGATCACGTAGGCGGTTCCCCCAGAGTGAGGCCTTTCCATTGCACTTCGGTTTGGCTGACCTTTGCGATTACCCCAAATGTGGGTAACTCGAGTACGTAATTTTTGGTAGTGGGGGACTGCGTTCGCGCTATCCCCTGATAATAAATAAAGACAAAACTATAAGAATATTTATTTTTCAACAGTAATTCAAGCCTGCTTGTGAATATGTGGCAAGATATAGCTGTTGTTTCAGTGACAGACAGAGAATTACACGTTTCTATAATATTAATTATTTGCTTCTTCAAAAATGTATTTTTGCTTTGAAATAATTTAAAATTACATAATTAATTAATTTGATGTCATTTGTTGAATAATTGTGTCGTGGTAATGCATGTTTACATAAAATCAACAACACGTCTCTGAAGCCTAATTTGCTTGCACTGTGTCATGATGGCTCTGTGGAGCTGGCCGAAGTCAAGCATACTTACCTGGTACAGGGGATACCGTGATCACGTAGGCGGTTCCCCCAGAGTGAGGCCTTTCCATTGCACTTCGGTTTGGCTGACCTTTGCGATTACCCCAAATGTGGGTAACTCGAGTACGTAATTTTTGGTAGTGGGGGACTGCGTTCGCGCTATCCCCTGATAATAAATAAAGACAAAACTATAAGAATATTTATTTTTCAACAGTAATTCAAGCCTGCTTGTGAATATGTGGCAAGATATAGCTGTTGTTTCAGTGACAGACAGAGAATTACACGTTTCTATAATATTAATTATTTGCTTCTTCAAAAATGTATTTTTGCTTTGAAATAATTTAAAATTACATAATTAATTAATTTGATGTCATTTGTTGAGTAATTGTGTCGTGGTAATGCATGTTTACATAAAATCAACAACACGTCTCTGAAGCCTAATTTGCTTGCACTGTGTCACGATGGCTCTGTGGAGCTGGCCGAAGTCAAGCATACTTACCTGGTACAGGGGATACCGTGATCACGTAGGCGGTTCCCCCAGAGTGAGGCCTTTCCATTGCACTTCGGTTTGGCTGACCTTTGCGATTACCCCAAATGTGGGTAACTCGAGTACGTAATTTTTGGTAGTGGGGGACTGCGTTCGCGCTATCCCCTGATAATAAATAAAGACAAAACTATAAGAATATTTATTTTTCAACAGTAATTCAAGCCTGCTTGTGAATATGTGGCAAGATATAGCTGTTGTTTCAGTGACAGACAGAGAATTACACGTTTCTATAATATTAATTATTTGCTTCTTCAAAAATGTATTTTTGCTTTGAAATAATTTAAAATTACATAATTAATTAATTTGATGTCATTTGTTGAATAATTGTGTCGTGGTAATGCATGTTTACATAAAATCAACAACACGTCTCTGAAGCCTAATTTGCTTGCACTGTGTCACGATGGCTCTGTGGAGCTGGCCGAAGTCAAGCATACTTACCTGGTACAGGGGATACCGTGATCACGTAGGCGGTTCCCCCAGAGTGAGGCCTTTCCATTGCACTTCGGTTTGGCTGACCTTTGCGATTACCCCAAATGTGGGTAACTCGAGTACGTAATTTTTGGTAGTGGGGGACTGCGTTCGCGCTATCCCCTGATAATAAATAAAGACAAAACTATAAGAATATTTATTTTTCAACAGTAATTCAAGCCTGCTTGTGAATATGTGGCAAGATATAGCTGTTGTTTCAGTGACAGACAGAGAATTACACGTTTCTATAATATTAATTATTTGCTTCTTCAAAAATGTATTTTTGCTTTGAAATAATTTAAAATTACATAATTAATTAATTTGATGTCATTTGTTGAATAATTGTGTCGTGGTAATGCATGTTTACATAAAATCAACAACACGTCTCTGAAGCCTAATTTGCTTGCACTGTGTCACGATGGCTCTGTGGAGCTGGCCGAAGTCAAGCATACTTACCTGGTACAGGGGATACCGTGATCACGTAGGCGGTTCCCCCAGAGTGAGGCCTTTCCATTGCACTTCGGTTTGGCTGACCTTTGCGATTACCCCAAATGTGGGTAACTCGAGTACGTAATTTTTGGTAGTGGGGGACTGCGTTCGCGCTATCCCCTGATAATAAATAAAGACAAAACTATAAGAATATTTATTTTTCAACAGTAATTCAAGCCTGCTTGTGAATATGTGGCAAGATATAGCTGTTGTTTCAGTGACAGACAGAGAATTACACGTTTCTATAATATTAATTATTTGCTTCTTCAAAAATGTATTTTTGCTTTGAAATAATTTAAAATTACATAATTAATTAATTTGATGTCATTTGTTGAATAATTGTGTCGTGGTAATGCATGTTTACATAAAATCAACAACACGTCTCTGAAGCCTAATTTGCTTGCACTGTGTCACGATGGCTCTGTGGAGCTGGCCGAAGTCAAGCATACTTACCTGGTACAGGGGATACCGTGATCACGTAGGCGGTTCCCCCAGAGTGAGGCCTTTCCATTGCACTTCGGTTTGGCTGACCTTTGCGATTACCCCAAATGTGGGTAACTCGAGTACGTAATTTTTGGTAGTGGGGGACTGCGTTCGCGCTATCCCCTGATAATAAATAAAGACAAAACTATAAGAATATTTATTTTTCAACAGTAATTCAAGCCTGCTTGTGAATATGTGGCAAGATATAGCTGTTGTTTCAGTGACAGACAGAGAATTACACGTTTCTATAATATTAATTATTTGCTTCTTCAAAAATGTATTTTTGCTTTGAAATAATTTAAAATTACATAATTAATTAATTTGATGTCATTTGTTGAATAATTGTGTCGTGGTAATGCATGTTTACATAAAATCAACAACACGTCTCTGAAGCCTAATTTGCTTGCACTGTGTCACGATGGCTCTGTGGAGCTGGCCGAAGTCAAGCATACTTACCTGGTACAGGGGATACCGTGATCACGTAGGCGGTTCCCCCAGAGTGAGGCCTTTCCATTGCACTTCGGTTTGGCTGACCTTTGCGATTACCCCAAATGTGGGTAACTCGAGTACGTAATTTTTGGTAGTGGGGGACTGCGTTCGCGCTATCCCCTGATAATAAATAAAGACAAAACTATAAGAATATTTATTTTTCAACAGTAATTCAAGCCTGCTTGTGAATATGTGGCAAGATATAGCTGTTGTTTCAGTGACAGACAGAGAATTACACGTTTCTATAATATTAATTATTTGCTTCTTCAAAAATGTATTTTTGCTTTGAAATAATTTAAAATTACATAATTAATTAATTTGATGTCATTTGTTGAATAATTGTGTCGTGGTAATGCATGTTTACATAAAATCAACAACACGTCTCTGAAGCCTAATTTGCTTGCACTGTGTCACGATGGCTCTGTGGAGCTGGCCGAAGTCAAGCATACTTACCTGGTACAGGGGATACCGTGATCACGTAGGCGGTTCCCCCAGAGTGAGGCCTTTCCATTGCACTTCGGTTTGGCTGACCTTTGCGATTACCCCAAATGTGGGTAACTCGAGTACGTAATTTTTGGTAGTGGGGGACTGCGTTCGCGCTATCCCCTGATAATAAATAAAGACAAAACTATAAGAATATTTATTTTTCAACAGTAATTCAAGCCTGCTTGTGAATATGTGGCAAGATATAGCTGTTGTTTCAGTGACAGACAGAGAATTACACGTTTCTATAATATTAATTATTTGCTTCTTCAAAAATGTATTTTTGCTTTGAAATAATTTAAAATTACATAATTAATTAATTTGATGTCATTTGTTGAATAATTGTGTCGTGGTAATGCATGTTTACATAAAATCAACAACACGTCTCTGAAGCCTAATTTGCTTGCACTGTGTCACGATGGCTCTGTGGAGCTGGCCGAAGTCAAGCATACTTACCTGGTACAGGGGATACCGTGATCACGTAGGCGGTTCCCCCAGAGTGAGGCCTTTCCATTGCACTTCGGTTTGGCTGACCTTTGCGATTACCCCAAATGTGGGTAACTCGAGTACGTAATTTTTGGTAGTGGGGGACTGCGTTCGCGCTATCCCCTGATAATAAATAAAGACAAAACTATAAGAATATTTATTTTTCAACAGTAATTCAAGCCTGCTTGTGAATATGTGGCAAGATATAGCTGTTGTTTCAGTGACAGACAGAGAATTACACGTTTCTATAATATTAATTATTTGCTTCTTCAAAAATGTATTTTTGCTTTGAAATAATTTAAAATTACATAATTAATTAATTTGATGTCATTTGTTGAATAATTGTGTCGTGGTAATGCATGTTTACATAAAATCAACAACACGTCTCTGAAGCCTAATTTGCTTGCACTGTGTCACGATGGCTCTGTGGAGCTGGCCGAAGTCAAGCATACTTACCTGGTACAGGGGATACCGTGATCACGTAGGCGGTTCCCCCAGAGTGAGGCCTTTCCATTGCACTTCGGTTTGGCTGACCTTTGCGATTACCCCAAATGTGGGTAACTCGAGTACGTAATTTTTGGTAGTGGGGGACTGCGTTCGCGCTATCCCCTGATAATAAATAAAGACAAAACTATAAGAATATTTATTTTTCAACAGTAATTCAAGCCTGCTTGTGAATATGTGGCAAGATATAGCTGTTGTTTCAGTGACAGACAGAGAATTACACGTTTCTATAATATTAATTATTTGCTTCTTCAAAAATGTATTTTTGCTTTGAAATAATTTAAAATTACATAATTAATTAATTTGATGTCATTTGTTGAATAATTGTGTCGTGGTAATGCATGTTTACATAAAATCAACAACACGTCTCTGAAGCCTAATTTGCTTGCACTGTGTCACGATGGCTCTGTGGAGCTGGCCGAAGTCAAGCATACTTACCTGGTACAGGGGATACCGTGATCACGTAGGCGGTTCCCCCAGAGTGAGGCCTTTCCATTGCACTTCGGTTTGGCTGACCTTTGCGATTACCCCAAATGTGGGTAACTCGAGTACGTAATTTTTGGTAGTGGGGGACTGCGTTCGCGCTATCCCCTGATAATAAATAAAGACAAAACTATAAGAATATTTATTTTTCAACAGTAATTCAAGCCTGCTTGTGAATATGTGGCAAGATATAGCTGTTGTTTCAGTGACAGACAGAGAATTACACGTTTCTATAATATTAATTATTTGCTTCTTCAAAAATGTATTTTTGCTTTGAAATAATTTAAAATTACATAATTAATTAATTTGATGTCATTTGTTGAATAATTGTGTCGTGGTAATGCATGTTTACATAAAATCAACAACACGTCTCTGAAGCCTAATTTGCTTGCACTGTGTCACGATGGCTCTGTGGAGCTGGCCGAAGTCAAGCATACTTACCTGGTACAGGGGATACCGTGATCACGTAGGCGGTTCCCCCAGAGTGAGGCCTTTCCATTGCACTTCGGTTTGGCTGACCTTTGCGATTACCCCAAATGTGGGTAACTCGAGTACGTAATTTTTGGTAGTGGGGGACTGCGTTCGCGCTATCCCCTGATAATAAATAAAGACAAAACTATAAGAATATTTATTTTTCAACAGTAATTCAAGCCTGCTTGTGAATATGTGGCAAGATATAGCTGTTGTTTCAGTGACAGACAGAGAATTACACGTTTCTATAATATTAATTATTTGCTTCTTCAAAAATGTATTTTTGCTTTGAAATAATTTAAAATTACATAATTAATTAATTTGATGTCATTTGTTGAATAATTGTGTCGTGGTAATGCATGTTTACATAAAATCAACAACACGTCTCTGAAGCCTAATTTGCTTGCACTGTGTCACGATGGCTCTGTGGAGCTGGCCGAAGTCAAGCATACTTACCTGGTACAGGGGATACCGTGATCACGTAGGCGGTTCCCCCAGAGTGAGGCCTTTCCATTGCACTTCGGTTTGGCTGACCTTTGCGATTACCCCAAATGTGGGTAACTCGAGTACGTAATTTTTGGTAGTGGGGGACTGCGTTCGCGCTATCCCCTGATAATAAATAAAGACAAAACTATAAGAATATTTATTTTTCAACAGTAATTCAAGCCTGCTTGTGAATATGTGGCAAGATATAGCTGTTGTTTCAGTGACAGACAGAGAATTACACGTTTCTATAATATTAATTATTTGCTTCTTCAAAAATGTATTTTTGCTTTGAAATAATTTAAAATTACATAATTAATTAATTTGATGTCATTTGTTGAATAATTGTGTCGTGGTAATGCATGTTTACATAAAATCAACAACACGTCTCTGAAGCCTAATTTGCTTGCACTGTGTCACGATGGCTCTGTGGAGCTGGCCGAAGTCAAGCATACTTACCTGGTACAGGGGATACCGTGATCACGTAGGCGGTTCCCCCAGAGTGAGGCCTTTCCATTGCACTTCGGTTTGGCTGACCTTTGCGATTACCCCAAATGTGGGTAACTCGAGTACGTAATTTTTGGTAGTGGGGGACTGCGTTCGCGCTATCCCCTGATAATAAATAAAGACAAAACTATAAGAATATTTATTTTTCAACAGTAATTCAAGCCTGCTTGTGAATATGTGGCAAGATATAGCTGTTGTTTCAGTGACAGACAGAGAATTACACGTTTCTATAATATTAATTATTTGCTTCTTCAAAAATGTATTTTTGCTTTGAAATAATTTAAAATTACATAATTAATTAATTTGATGTCATTTGTTGAATAATTGTGTCGTGGTAATGCATGTTTACATAAAATCAACAACACGTCTCTGAAGCCTAATTTGCTTGCACTGTGTCACGATGGCTCTGTGGAGCTGGCCGAAGTCAAGCATACTTACCTGGTACAGGGGATACCGTGATCACGTAGGCGGTTCCCCCAGAGTGAGGCCTTTCCATTGCACTTCGGTTTGGCTGACCTTTGCGATTACCCCAAATGTGGGTAACTCGAGTACGTAATTTTTGGTAGTGGGGGACTGCGTTCGCGCTATCCCCTGATAATAAATAAAGACAAAACTATAAGAATATTTATTTTTCAACAGTAATTCAAGCCTGCTTGTGAATATGTGGCAAGATATAGCTGTTGTTTCAGTGACAGACAGAGAATTACACGTTTCTATAATATTAATTATTTGCTTCTTCAAAAATGTATTTTTGCTTTGAAATAATTTAAAATTACATAATTAATTAATTTGATGTCATTTGTTGAATAATTGTGTCGTGGTAATGCATGTTTACATAAAATCAACAACACGTCTCTGAAGCCTAATTTGCTTGCACTGTGTCACGATGGCTCTGTGGAGCTGGCCGAAGTCAAGCATACTTACCTGGTACAGGGGATACCGTGATCACGTAGGCGGTTCCCCCAGAGTGAGGCCTTTCCATTGCACTTCGGTTTGGCTGACCTTTGCGATTACCCCAAATGTGGGTAACTCGAGTACGTAATTTTTGGTAGTGGGGGACTGCGTTCGCGCTATCCCCTGATAATAAATAAAGACAAAACTATAAGAATATTTATTTTTCAACAGTAATTCAAGCCTGCTTGTGAATATGTGGCAAGATATAGCTGTTGTTTCAGTGACAGACAGAGAATTACACGTTTCTATAATATTAATTATTTGCTTCTTCAAAAATGTATTTTTGCTTTGAAATAATTTAAAATTACATAATTAATTAATTTGATGTCATTTGTTGAATAATTGTGTCGTGGTAATGCATGTTTACATAAAATCAACAACACGTCTCTGAAGCCTAATTTGCTTGCACTGTGTCACGATGGCTCTGTGGAGCTGGCCGAAGTCAAGCATACTTACCTGGTACAGGGGATACCGTGATCACGTAGGCGGTTCCCCCAGAGTGAGGCCTTTCCATTGCACTTCGGTTTGGCTGACCTTTGCGATTACCCCAAATGTGGGTAACTCGAGTACGTAATTTTTGGTAGTGGGGGACTGCGTTCGCGCTATCCCCTGATAATAAATAAAGACAAAACTATAAGAATATTTATTTTTCAACAGTAATTCAAGCCTGCTTGTGAATATGTGGCAAGATATAGCTGTTGTTTCAGTGACAGACAGAGAATTACACGTTTCTATAATATTAATTATTTGCTTCTTCAAAAATGTATTTTTGCTTTGAAATAATTTAAAATTACATAATTAATTAATTTGATGTCATTTGTTGAATAATTGTGTCGTGGTAATGCATGTTTACATAAAATCAACAACACGTCTCTGAAGCCTAATTTGCTTGCACTGTGTCACGATGGCTCTGTGGAGCTGGCCGAAGTCAAGCATACTTACCTGGTACAGGGGATACCGTGATCACGTAGGCGGTTCCCCCAGAGTGAGGCCTTTCCATTGCACTTCGGTTTGGCTGACCTTTGCGATTACCCCAAATGTGGGTAACTCGAGTACGTAATTTTTGGTAGTGGGGGACTGCGTTCGCGCTATCCCCTGATAATAAATAAAGACAAAACTATAAGAATATTTATTTTTCAACAGTAATTCAAGCCTGCTTGTGAATATGTGGCAAGATATAGCTGTTGTTTCAGTGACAGACAGAGAATTACACGTTTCTATAATATTAATTATTTGCTTCTTCAAAAATGTATTTTTGCTTTGAAATAATTTAAAATTACATAATTAATTAATTTGATGTCATTTGTTGAATAATTGTGTCGTGGTAATGCATGTTTACATAAAATCAACAACACGTCTCTGAAGCCTAATTTGCTTGCACTGTGTCACGATGGCTCTGTGGAGCTGGCCGAAGTCAAGCATACTTACCTGGTACAGGGGATACCGTGATCACGTAGGCGGTTCCCCCAGAGTGAGGCCTTTCCATTGCACTTCGGTTTGGCTGACCTTTGCGATTACCCCAAATGTGGGTAACTCGAGTACGTAATTTTTGGTAGTGGGGGACTGCGTTCGCGCTATCCCCTGATAATAAATAAAGACAAAACTATAAGAATATTTATTTTTCAACAGTAATTCAAGCCTGCTTGTGAATATGTGGCAAGATATAGCTGTTGTTTCAGTGACAGACAGAGAATTACACGTTTCTATAATATTAATTATTTGCTTCTTCAAAAATGTATTTTTGCTTTGAAATAATTTAAAATTACATAATTAATTAATTTGATGTCATTTGTTGAATAATTGTGTCGTGGTAATGCATGTTTACATAAAATCAACAACACGTCTCTGAAGCCTAATTTGCTTGCACTGTGTAACGATGGCTCTGTGGAGCTGGCCGAAGTCAAGCATACTTACCTGGTACAGGGGATACCGTGATCACGTAGGCGGTTCCCCCAGAGTGAGGCCTTTCCATTGCACTTCGGTTTGGCTGACCTTTGCGATTACCCCAAATGTGGGTAACTCGAGTACGTAATTTTTGGTAGTGGGGGACTGCGTTCGCGCTATCCCCTGATAATAAATAAAGACAAAACTATAAGAATATTTATTTTTCAACAGTAATTCAAGCCTGCTTGTGAATATGTGGCAAGATATAGCTGTTGTTTCAGTGACAGACAGAGAATTCCACGTTTCTATAATATTAATTATTTGCTTCTTCAAAAATGTATTTTTGCTTTGAAATAATTTAAAATTACATAATTAATTAATTTGATGTCATTTGTTGAATAATTGTGTCGTGGTAATGCATGTTTACATAAAATCAACAACACGTCTCTGAAGCCTAATTTGCTTGCACTGTGTCACGATGGCTCTGTGGAGCTGGCCGAAGTCAAGCATACTTACCTGGTACAGGGGATACCGTGATCACGTAGGCGGTTCCCCCAGAGTGAGGCCTTTCCAT
>CAXHKU010000126.1:0-14279 GCA_964017125.1 Flabesymbios commensalis
GTCAACCTTGCGAAATTTGCGTTAGAGGGCAAAATCCAAGGGCATAGGTTAATTTCAAGAACAAATATGGTATTGCAAAATAAAGGTAGGAACAATAATAGTGCAATACCTCTTTTTCGTGTGATTTTGAATGGCAATTTTATTTGCATGATATAGGATAAATATTCAATATTTTTGACGCCCCCTCATCCCTGGGAATTCAGGGGTGGTGCCCGGGTTTCAGCGTTTGAATGGTTAGTATAGAGTATGTGCCAATACATAGACAATATTACCCGGTGTTTTCAGTATTGGCAGTAGTATTTTGTTGAGGTGGCCAGAATTTTTTTTTGTCAAATTTAAAAAAAAAACCTCACTGAAAAGCTAGATCCGCCCTGGTCGGTACATACTCTATACTAACCATTTAAACGCTGAAAACACAAGGGTAATGTTGTATTTAATATATGTCACGTGCCACATCAAAACCTGTCGCAAAATATAGAAAATGAGTTAGTAAGTGGCGTTTGAAGAGCCAGCGCTCAGTTTTCAAATGCACCACAAATTATAAATATATCTCAATTATTTAGATAATCATTGAATAAAACAAGATTTTGAAACTCAAGCCCAAAATATCGCAGAATGTTGAGAGAATTACCTACAAAGTTTAAAATTATTTGACAAATAGTTAAAATAGTTCAAATTAAACCATTTTTCATAGACTATAAGGAATAAAACTATAAAAATAGGGTATCTTCAATATTTTGTAGACACATTGCTTTGAAGTTGTATTTTCGATCAGCGTTAAAAAAAGAAAATCAGCCAAAAAATATTATTTTAACAAAACATGGCCATAACTCAAATCTAAAGCTCCGACATAGGTTGGGCCACTTCGGTGCCGATGTGGCACGTCACATATACCTTGTAATTCTGTTTTGTTACCTGAATAGGCCCTACTGTTAGCTGGTTAGGACTAGTCCCACTCATGATCTTTGTTCGGGTCAACTCGCTCTTGCCTGCTTGCGGGGCCTCAGAAATCAGGCAATCCTACACATCCTCACATAATCAAACAAGAGGACTGAAGTCCTATATCATTTGCATGATTCAAGGTTATCTTCAAGGTCAAATGTCAATTTTAAGGTAAAGTAATAGAAAATATGATTTCTTACCAAATAATGCTAGGGCATTCTAATAATACGTCTTTTTTATGTGATTTTGACTGGAGAAAACATTTATGGTATCATTTTGGTGACTGAAAGACGTTTTTTTAAAAATACACATAATACTTCTTTAATTTTGGTGTGATTTGGACTAAATAATTCATTTATGACATTATTTTTGTGATTCCATGTCATATTCAAGGTCAAAGGTCAATTAGGAATATCAAAAATGAAAAAATATGATTTAAAACAAATACAAGTAGCAACAAGCAGATGTTTGATGTGGTTTGATTTGGAGAATAAATTTCTGTGGTAACTTTTATTACCGTAGAATGGGGTGAATAGGAACGGCGGGGTTAATAGAAACGAATAGTAGGAAAGTTATTGAGGTGTGTATTCTACCAAAGCAACTACAAGTAGGCACATGTTCTCATTTTTGGATAATCACCCAATTATGTGTGTCCTTCCACAGAAAAACTGAAACCTTTGTGAAAAAATTACGGTTGCCATAGCGGCAAAAACAATTGGCGAAAAAAGTTGAAAATTTGAAGGTGGTCAAAACTTTGACCCTACAGGTACCCACAGGTACCACCTAGTGAAATAAAATCAACCGTAATACACTGCCAGTCAATCAATAATATTCAGAAGGTTGTATGGTAATTGTAAAATTATTTTTAAAAATATTATTTTCTTTGTGTTTCTGTTGATTTTTCAAAGAAAAACGGGGTGAATAGGATTTTTTTTTTATTGCACAGATTCTGACGACTAATGATCAAAAGCCGTCATAAGGAAAACACAACTTTTTCAGAAGTAGTCCAGTAGTTGTATGATATAATCGTTTCTGACTAACTTTGTGACGCTGAATCAATTTCTGGCATTAATAATATCATTTTAGGCATCAGTTATCGATAAAAATGAGCTGTCATGTGTGTCACTTTAGATGCATTTGGTGGACATAAAATTACAATTGGAGTCCTCAGGATCTTGCAATTTTAAAATTGGCATAGATTGAATTAACAATATGAAAATATGAATGCAATCGTTTCTTATAGAATTTCATATCTGGGAATGTAATAGCAATGACACTTTATTTACTAATAGTACAGCTAGTTAGTCTAAAAAAATGGGGGTAGGGTTCGTTTTGTGAGAAAAGCATGAAAATTTGCACACTTATAGATTTTTATGTACTGAATCATATAAGAGGAAGACCCCAATCGATTGTGCCCTCTGGAATGCTCTAAATAGCATAAATCCAAGATGGCCGCCGCATGATATTCGCTAAGTCAATTGAAGTGCCGTGAGTCTGACAAAGTAGAGTGAACACATTTTTAACATGCAATAGTGATTCAAATAAAGCTTGCTGGCACAGTGGCTTAATAATATTGTTGACAAAATATACAAAATGTATACATACATTTAAAATTTTGAAAATAAACAATAATCATAGTTTGCTAAAAATTGCCAAAAAATGTCTGTCAGCTGGAGATTTTAACTTTTTTTCCAAACTTTCCATTATGGGCTATGTATTTGTAAAATTAACTTTTTTTACGTTTGTAGGCTGTGACTTGTGAATAAAAATAACGAGTAATACTATGGAACTGTAGACGAACACATTGTGATATATATATATGGTTTTGATAACCTACAGAAAGATGAAAGTGATTTCCGGGGATCTGAAACTTATAACAAAAAAACGCAAATTATACAATTTATTGTATTGTAGCTCCATCATTTCTTGTATAACTTTTCCTTAAAATACAATGACATAGGGCTTACATTTCTACATTTAATACAAACTTGCATATTTTTTTATTATTAATGTATGTTGGAGCCATGAACAAAAACAATATACACATATTCAAAATGTACCCAAAACTACTCCTTACAACTTTTGTCATTCGATATATTACAGTGCACATCCTTGACATGTGCATAAGTGCAATTTGGATCATTTCACTTACATTTACATCACCCGGACATGAGCTGACTGCAAATACGAGACACCTGTGTGAGGGTTGTCCAAAAAGGAACATAATTGTGTTGTTTTTCGACCCATCCCCAGTCAACTGGATTTGGGAGGTCTGGCGAAAGAATTAATGCCTGACCCTAAACAGCACCTTTTCAATGCTGCAATAATTCTGCTCTAGTAGGGGGGAAATTCTCTTAAGTTCTTGACCCCTGGGAGAATAGTTGTTTCCCAGCTTAATTGACATTAATAACAGAACAACAAGCCTCCACATAATATCAAATATCTCCATGGGAAAAGTGATAGAAGGGGGAGTCAGGCTAAGGGACGCACCATTTGATATCGGGGGGGGGGGCTAGAAAAAAATGGAAAAAAATAGCTTATCGCCACAAAAGTCAGAAAAAAAGTTTGTGGAAAATGTGGGCAGCAAAAACAAGGTTTGTTGTCGAAATTGATAAAAAATATGTCGACCAGAAAAAATACCAAATGGTAACGTACATAATTGGGAAAGCATACGACACAATTTTTTTTGACGCAACATAAAAAAAATTGTCGGACGTTAATCACAAAAAAAAAAGATAGTTTTCACTCAGAGGTAAAAAAAAAAGTTTGCTAACAACAACAACTCTACGCCCCCCCCCCCCCAGATATCTAACGGTGCGTCCCTAAGTAGATCATCTGTCAGCGCAGGGAAGACATCCCAGACTCCCCAATAAAGCTTTTTTCTGCTTCCTGCAAAAGATGAAACTGTGTCACAGCTGTGAAAAACTGAGAGGGGCTTTAGACCTATTTTTTCCTATCAGGTGTACCCTAATATAGCGGAATGCTTTACCTGAACCAAGTGCAACCCATACCTGAGTAATATCGGGTTCTGCTGCAAATGGAACAG
The DNA here is from genome assembly GCA_964017125.1 of Flabesymbios commensalis. Taxonomy (NCBI): domain Eukaryota; kingdom Metazoa; phylum Annelida; class Polychaeta; order Terebellida; family Flabelligeridae; genus Flabesymbios; species Flabesymbios commensalis. The sequence continues at coordinate 3,989 of CAXHKU010000126.1, forward strand.
AGAGTGCAACTACGTCTGTATCTACAGTTCTTATAGCTACACGCCTGTGCCCACGCTTTACACAGTCCGCAAAATGTGTCATGAGTCTTGAATCAGCTTCTTCATGCTGGCATGGCTCCAGCGCAGAAGTGTCTTGATCATTGTTGGTACAAAACACCTGTGTATCATAGGTTGTTACCAATATTTTACCCCCAGGTGGGGTAACTTATTGTCATCTACGCATAGGAAATCTGCCCAGTTTGCAGAAAGCGGGCGTGTTAGGGTTGTCCAAAAAGGAACATAATTGTGTTGTTTTTCGACCCATGCCCTGTCAACTGGATTTGGGAGGTCTGGCGAAAGAATTAATGCCTGACCCTAAACAGCACTTTTTCAATGCTGCAATAATTCTGCTCTAGTAGGGGGGAACTTCTCATAAGTTCTTGACCCCTGGGAGAATAGTTGTTTCCCAGCTTAATTGACATTAATAACAGAACAACAAGCCTCCAAATAACATCAAATATCTCCATGGGAAAAGTGATAGAAGGGGGAGTCAGGCTAAGGGACGCACCATTTGATATCGGGGGGGGGGGGGGGGGGCTAGAAAAAAATGGAAAAAAATAGCTTGTCGCCACTAAAGTCAGAAAAAAAGTTTGTGGAAAATGTGGGCAGCAAAAAAAAGGTTTGTTATCGAAATTGATAAAAAATATGTCGACCAGAAAAAATACCAAATGGTAACGTACATAATTGGGAGAGCATACATCACAAATTTTTTTTGACGCAACATAAAAAAAATTGTCGGACGTTGATCACAAAAAAAAAGGTAGTTTTCACTCAGAGGTAAAAAAAAAAGTTTGCTAACAACAACAACTCTACGCCCCCCCCCCCCCAGATATCTAACGGTGCGTCCCTAAGTAGATCATCTGTCAGCGCAGGGAAGACATCCCAGACTCCTCAATAAAGCTTTTTTCTGCTTCCTGCAAAAGATAAAACTGTGTCACAGCTGTGAAAAACTGGGAGGGGTTTTAGACCTATTTTTTCCTATCAGGTGTACCCAAATATAGCGGAATGCTTTACCTGAACCAAGTGCAACCCATACCTGAGTAATATCGGGTTCTGCTGCAAATGTAACAGAGAGTGCAACTACGTCTGTATCTACAGTTCTTATAGCTACACGCCTGTGCCCACGCTTTACACAGTCCGCAAAATGTATCATGAGTCTTGAATCAGCTTCTTCATGCTGGCATGGCTCCAGTTCAGAAGTGTCTTGATCATTGTTGGTACAAAACACCTGTGTATCATAGGTTGTTACCAATATTTTACCCCCAGGTGGGGTATCTTATTGTCATCTACGCATAGGAAATCTGCCCAGTTTGCAGAAAGCGGGCGTGTTACCATGTTACTGTAACATGTCTGCGATTACCTCTTCCTCTTTTGTCCCTCGCTTAGGGACATACCTATCCCATACGACATCAAGTCTACTGAATTTTTCAAGTCGTCTCAAATGTATGCTACAAAAAGAGAAGTTGCATAATCAGCAAATGTCTTTGCTCCATTAAATGTCAGTGACAGCATATGGATAACAGCAGCACCATCCAATAACTCAGCATCCACCTCTGGATCACAAAATGGAATCACCTGATTCGGTGGTGATACTTGGAGACACTGTAGCAGGTCCGATTTAGCGCATTGACTCATCTGACCCATATTTGTTAGTGATGGAGGACACACTTGGTTCTCGAGCTGAACAAATTGTATCAAATCTCCATCTCTTGCTTGACAAGAAATATACATGTATAAGCTTGAGAAAAGAGAACAATTTGCTTTTAGTGACGCAACCTTATGATTAGTTTTGGTATGTGCTTTCTTAGGTTGTTTTCAAAATATCGAAAATTTGTTCTTCGTTATTGAGCAATAAGTGATTGGCTTTTGACCTCCCCTGAGCAAAGATATCATACTGCTCCTTGCGACAGGTTTAAATAGATTGTACTTCATGTACAACTGATGAATCCATGACAACCTTAGTGTCCAAACAATATAGATCTTTATCTAAAAATGGGTTTTCCATTTCTTCCATCACCCTGATCATATCTTTTAAATTGTTTTGAAACTCAATTTCAGCAGACGAAGTCTGTTCGTGGTGTTTACTATCCCTGCCTTCATGTTGTGTGTACTCAAGCTCATTTACAAGCCTTGTAACCTCTGGACCGGCTACCATCCATCTAATCAATGCACTAGGAGTTCCGGTGATACCTACTGCACCACCGTCTCCCTTAATTAGTTGATTTAGCTGCTCACGGTTTTGGTCTTAAACAATTGAAGAAAGAACTGCGGATTTATGTGCAGTAAAATGACATTGTACAAATTGATCATAAACATCACGATGTGTGTTATGAAGTTGCGCCGTATCTCCAGTATGAACGGGTAGCCACCGGGCATAATGAGTACTGTTAAGGGCAAACATCCAAGGGGCTAGCTTGTCCAGGTACTCAACATGTAGTTGGAAATTCCGCTCCCTGAACAATAGTTCTAGTTCCAACGTTTTACCCCAATGCGGAAATTGGGTGTGAGCTTGTGACTCTTCAGCACACCATTCACCGAAAGGAAGTACATTTAAAGCACTAGTATGTGTATCTGTGTATTTTTCATATGCAGCTCGCTGGAGAGCATACAGCTGCTGCTGTTACCTGGTGAGCCCATCTTGTGACATGTTCCCTCAATCATAGCATCAGCCCTTCTAGAAGAAGTGGCCTTGGACTCACGACCTTGGACTCACGACCCAGCACCATCCAGCCAGTCCCCCCAATACACGAAGAAAAGCCATTTCGATGTGTATTAAACCTCCCATAACTATAAGGAACTTGGTCTCACCATATGTATCTGTCCGCAACCATTGTATCTCCTTGTCTAAAGCGTGCAATGGCTGATCAACTGTTACAACTGTAGTCTGGCCGGGCTTTGTGTGCTGAACTGCTTGATGTATGACATTGAGTGAATGCCATTGCCACTGTGTTTGCACTATCGTGAAACAGAGGTAACAATGCATTTACAGTGTTCATTACTGCAGCTAATGCTTCGGTGAATTGTAATGCATGATATGCAGACCATGATACGTTATCATCAACATAATGTTCATTGACAACAACATCTAACACTTTGTCCAGCCACAAACGTTATCTAATTATGACGTATGCACTACATCAGTACCTACATCAATGTTACCATCTATGACTGGTACAAAATGCTGCACATTATCAAAACTAGCTGGAAGGACGTCAGTATAATTCTACGGCAAAGCTCAATCTGAAAGTGATGCTTATTTTCTGTCATGGTGTATTCAAATAGCCTATCATTTCCAGGTAGGCCTACAAGCACTGAACATTGATGTTAAGTTATAGATATAGCGGTACCGTGAAATAAATGGGAAATGGTGTTTCTTTGTCTCTTTTTGTCTAAGTATTATGGATGTTGTCAACTTACTTATATCGTGCACTGAGGAGTTTTCTTTACCTGTTTTGACTTACTGTATATAAAGACAAAAATATAGGCCCTGCCTATATTTTATGACATAATCAAAATATTGTATATGATTATTTTTAAGTTAGTAGAGGCTAATTCATTTACATATATAACTTAAAAAAACTAAAAAATATGTATTATAAATATGACCAAATATAGGTGGAGGCCATTTTGAATACATAAAATAAGTTTAATTTTTTTTGTTTGTTTCTCGTTATTTAGTATGTGTGTGAACACAGCCCACATCTATAAGAGATAGGCGTGTATACACGTATGTCACCGAGGACTGGCGTTATTTTGGCGGCCATTTTAAATTTTTGATAATTTTAGCATTTCAAAATAATGTATTGGGGTCTTGTGATTCAACCTACCAACATCTATAATTCCGCAAGTTGTTGGTGTCTCACAAAGAAAACGCCCAATTTGCTTGATGGATGTATTTTTGGCGGCCATTTTGAATTTTCGCTGATTTTTGCATTTCAATAGAAATAATTGATGTAAGTCTTCCTTTTATGTGATTCACCATACTGTGAAGTAGCATTCTGCCAGTTTTGGTGTTTTTCTTGCAAACAAAACCCCAAACTTGCTTAACGTCTGTATTTTTGGCGGCCATTTTGAATTTTCGTTCATTTGAACATTTTAAAAGTAAAAAATGATTGGGGTCTTCCTCTTATATGATTCACCGGACCATTTTGCAGCATGCTGCCAATTTTGGTGCTTTTCTCACAAAACGAACCCCCGAGTGACTAACTAGCTGTACTATAAAACTAGATAACATGATAACAGTTTGTTCACTCATTTAGTGGCGTGTAGCCTATATATACCATCAACACGTTCCCTCGTGTCGTGTTCCCAGTTGAGTTGTGACGCTGGGACAGCATTAAACCAACATTGATTCAACTGCGTGTGTTTTTCAGAAGCGCTTCGAGTATAGTCAGCCAGCCACCGAAGGCTATCGTGTCACCATGGTGCAAATCTTTGTTACAAACAATCTATCTATCCAGATATGTTCTATAGATGGCAGAGACGAGCGCAAGGAAGGATAACATTTTTTTATTGTACCGGTGTAACCGCCCAGATTAACCCCCCACTGAACTATACCCGGGTATATTCTGGACTATACCCGGGTATAATCTGGAAAATACCCTGGGGTATAGTCTGGGAGCTCCCAGACTATACCCCAGGGTATATTCTGGGAGCTCCCAGAGTATACCCCACAAGCCCAGACTATACCCCATCCGATGCAGGGTGGGGTATAGTCTGGGAGATGCTCTGGTGTATATTATATATATATGATCACAATCAATTATAAATTTAAACTGATTATAAACTAACTCCCTAGGGGCTAGATTACCACATGCCTTCTATGTTACCATTTTGATGGGTAGAGTATCACATGCCTCATAGGGGCCTACATCAATATTCTAGGGAGTGGATTATCACATGTCTCCTATATAAAACTTCTGATAGCTAGATCATTATATGGCTCTTTTATTAACCATCTGGGGTCTAAATAAAAATGAAATGACTGTGGTTGTAGGTACCTTTGTGCACATATAGGCTAAACTGGGCCAGAAGAACCTCCTGAGGATGGTGAGATGACACTGCCCTCCAGACACAGGATTCGAAATTCGAGCCCTGGAGATCTGAGGTCGAGCACGCTACCTCTCGGTCATGGAGGTTCCCAACAATATTGAATGTTTACGAGTGAGCGGTGAAAACATTTTGCTGCTTTGAAACCTGAAGGCCAGAGGGGGGTTCGAACCCGCGATCTCCGACTTTTCAAGTATGCCGTTTTAACCAGGGCCCCCGCCCTATCTGGGGTCTAGCGAATCAAGTGTCTCACGTATTAACTATCATTATATTCACCTTCTGCTGGTTAGAGTATCGCATGTCTAAAGTTTTAACCCTCTATGTGCTAGACTACCATATCTCTAGAGTATCACATATCTCGTATATTAATCGTCTGGGGCTAGACTGTCAAATGTTACTGATTTTAACCTTCTGATGGTTAGTGTATCACATATCTCATGCATTAACCTGATGGTTGTCACATCACTTGGCGTATGCATTAACCCTCTGAATGTTAGGGTATCACGTGTCTCGTGCATTAACCCTCTGAGGGCTCGACTATCACATGGCTCCTATATTAATCTTCTGATGGTTAGAGTATCACATATCTTATGCATTAACCCTCTGGGGACTAGACTATCTTAAGACATCTATGTTAACCTTCTGATGGCTAGAGTATCACTTGTCTTATGTATTACCATTCTGGTGACTAGATCATCATATGTCTCATGCATTAACCTTCCGGGGCTAGACTATCTTACAATTATGTCTCCCATCTTAACCTTCTGATGGCTTGAGTATCACTTGTCTCATGCATAACTTATTTGGTCACTGGTGCAAACCAATTAAATACTTTCAGTGTACAACTGGGTGCGCATCAAATAAATAATTGCTACGCACCAATTCATTATTTGAATTATTTGGTGCGCGCCAAATCATTTGGCGCACACCGATTAAAGGGACTGGCCCAGGCTAAAATCATCAAAAAATCGGTTATTTTATTTTGGGTTCCTAATATGACCATATGATGTAAACATGTACATAGACTAGAACTGCAAATTTTTATAATTTGTGTGCTGCACATTCACCAGTTAGGCTAGATATAGAGACGAAATTCCCGATTTCTAATTATTGACAACCATGTCAAAAATAGGAAATAAGCCGCAGCTCTGTGATCAGAGAGCATTCATTTGAGTGATAGTATAAATCTTTACTAAACACCAGTGCGGGTTTCAAAAAGGTAAAAGCACCACAGATCAAAATATTTTGGTTTGGTTGTAGACGTATATTCGTCAAGGTTTTGTATATATATATAGTATTGAAGCTCAGCTTCAACCAGCGAGCCTGAAATGAGTCTTCGTCGGTCTTCACTTTAAAACTTTCAATACGGGTTGTTTTACAATCAAGGGTTTCAAGTTAGTCTCACAAAGCCGGAATTTTCAAGTCCTTTCAAAAAAAAAAGATTTCAGCACCTCATGTCATCAATAACATCTCCTAGTATATATTACTAAAGGTTTCCAGGCTACAACTAGAAGCTGCTTAGAAATATTGACTACTATATCCATGTACAGGGTGTAAAATCCAACAGAATGTTATAAGAAAAGTATGCTTTATCATTTTAAAAAATATCACTATTATTCCATCAGATAAAGTTTACAATGTACATCTGGTGTATTTCCAATAGATTTAAGACTTTTTGTTTTACCCCGAAAACTCAAACATGAGAAAAATTGAATTATTTAAGTCAAAAGTTGAGATATACTGTACATGACCAAAAGTTTGACCATCTATCTGCATCATAACTACAGATAGTTGGATGTCAAAAAAACCCGAAATAAAATCACCGATTTTTTGATATTTTTAGTCTGGGCCAGTCCCTTTAACCAATCTTATAAAATTTCATTCTCATTATGACCCGGAAAGAATGTAAATCAGAGAAAAAACACTAAATACCAAAAAAACCTGCCATATCTGCTAGATTATCACATGATATATTAATATTCACAGGGAATATTTTGTTCAGTATTGCGTACCGGTAGCGAAAAGCTATGCAATTTTGGCCATTTGGTAATCAAATTTCAAATTCATTAGCGCAATATTTATACATGAATGATAAGGATCATGTGGGAAACGGACATCAAAGAAGAAAATTGCTAATCAATAGTTTTTCAACAAAATTTTCCCTGATTGATGTCAAAAGATTTTATTTATACCTCCGATAAAGACAGGGGGAGCTTTCCTGTCTCTCAATCATTGGACACACAACATACTCCAATGTATATACAAGCAAGAGTTTGATGATCTTCCTTCATTTGAACTATATAGATGTAAACGGAGGTTCTACATAACAATGGGCACAATTTCAAACCTTGGTTGGCGATCAGATCCAATAGTCTAGTGGCCCAGCCTCGAGACCTTGCCAAATTGCCGTAAAATCATTTTTTTGCATTTTTGGCTTGTACATACTGTCTAGTACCTAAAACCAGTGGGTGTATACTTCAACCTAGCTTGGATTTTATAAAATCCAAGATGGCCGATAAGATGGCCGCCTAATATCAAAGATGCATAACTTTTGAGCTAATTCACATAAAATTCTAATCTTTGTGGCTAAACATATGTCACGGGCATCTGCGAATCCATTTCAAGTGTTAAATTATAGCTGTAAGTCAAATATAGCCGTTTAAAAAAGTAAAAAGTAAATTTAAAATCCAGACCAAAGATGCAGAACTTTGAACTAATTTACATCATAGAATTGTGATCTCGGTGTCTAACCTGCTAACCATATATGTTTTTGTCATCTGTGAATCTATTTCAGTTGTTGAGTTGACGTTCAGATATAGCCGTTTGCAAAATTTGAAAATGGCCGCCAATATTTGACTAACTAGTGATAGTGATCACAGTAGGCCTATAGCTATGTTCTCCTAAAAATAGTAAAATGTAGTTGCTAAACCATTAAAGTAGCATTGAGTCGTTATGAATATGTACAAGTTTTTTTCTAACGTTCACACCTAACGTACTGGGAACGTTCTGCTAACGTACGCATAATGTTGAGAGAACGTTCCCTTTATGTTCCATTTAGGTTTTTTCCTAACGTTCACACCTAACGTTCATATAACCTAACAAAAACTCCACAAATGAACGTTCCTATAACATTCCCAGAGAAAGGTTCATATAACCTTACGGGGAATGTTCTCCTAACGTTCTTAGAATGTTAAATTGTTAGCTGGGTGTGGTTTGGTTACAAATAAACGCTGTGAAATAATGTAAGTACAACGTTGTAGTGACGTTTTCACCTGGGTGACAAATTTCATTATCAATATTAATCCCACTCTTAATTTTGAAACATAGGCTGATAGAGGAATAATTTGTTGCGATTAAGAACGAAATCTACCACCCAAAGCCTTTATGAATCATTACCAATCATACGTACCAACCAAACGTTGTCACAACGTCACTGCAACGTTGCAGAAAATGGTGTGGTATGTTTACAAATTAACGTTACGAAACAACGTCGGTGCAACGTTGTAGTAACGTGCAGAAAATGGTGTAGTTTGGTTAAAAATTAACGTTGCGAAATAACGTTGGTACAACGTTGTAGTGACGTTTTCACCTGGATGAAAAATTTCATTATCAATATAATCTTAATCCTAAAACATCTAGGCTGATAAAGGAATTGGAGGTGATAATAGATCAAAATCTACTGCCAAAAGCCTTTATGAACCATGATCAATCAAATGGCTGACCAAACGTTGTCACAACGTTACTGCAGCGTTGCAGAATATGGTGTGGTTTGTTCACAAATTAACATTACGAAATAATGTCGGTACAACGCTGTAGTGACGTTTTCACCTGGATGAGAAATTTCATTATCAATATTAATTCTTAACCTTAAAACATCTAGGCTGATAGAGGAATTGGGGGTGATTATAGATCGAAATCTACCACCAAAGCCTTTATGAACCATGACCGATTATACGTGCCGAACAAACGTTGTCGCAACGTGACTGCAACGTTGCAGAAAATGGTGTGGTTTGTTTACAAATTAACATTGCGAAATACCGTCGGTACAACGTTGTAGTGACGTTTTTCACCTGGATAGATAATTTCATTATCAATATTAATTTTTAACCTAAATACATTTTTGCAGAAATGTGGTGGTTTGGATTCAAATTAACGAAATAACGTGAAATAACGTCAGTACAGCGTCGTAGTGACGTTTTCACCTGAGTGAGAAATTCATGGACAGGGTTCTCTTTGAGCTTCCAGCTTTGGCACAGGCCCACCAACAGCCAATTAACATTGTTTATGACAGGATTTTTTTATAATGCAGCTGTTTATGACAAGTCCCAATTTCCGACAGGCACCCCCTATCTAATTCCCTAATTTGGCCTAAAAATGGCCAAACATTTGAGACTGACTGGTTTATTCATAGATATAGCGGGTAGGCCTACTCCCCCCCCCCACCCTATAAAAAATAATATTGGCACAGGGTAGGCCTATCATTTATTTGGGACAGGGTGTGTTTTAAGCCATGACCCTGCAAGCACTGTAGGCCTACGAATTTGGAATATAATTTACTATAGGCCCATTATAATAATATATTATCTATATGCCTAGATGTTATCTGCTTACTTTTAAAATCATGGAAAATCAAAAATATTTTGCTCTTGAACTAAAGAGAAATTATTTATTTCAAGGAGCAAAAACCTTATTTTGAAAATAAAACACGCTTGTTTGATCAGATGTTTTCTTTTAAATTAGCTATATTTGTTCATGTTTTACTATGATTAATGATGGTTTAATGGTATTCAATCGTTTTCGATGCCGGCATAGCATTAAATTCAGCACTAGCCCAGTTTCTGGTTTGCTGGATGCTTGTCAACGTCTAGATCTATGTCAACTGTCAACACCCACCTCCCCTCTCTACTCTGGGACGGTGCTTATGCTCAAGAGCCGTAACATATTTGAATCATTCTGGATCATTCTTTCACGCGCGATTACACGATCTACACACACTTACAAATATTTTACACTTCACACTCACAGCCCACTATTTTTCAAGATATAAACATATTATATTAAACTATATTTAACATACTTACAAAGAGAAAGGTTGTACCTGACCAAGAACTTTATATGTCAGTTTTCAAAGAAAATTGGTCTATACCCGGTAAGCACAAAAAATAGTATAGCATTTATACAACGTCGGACCAAGGTATTCGAC